>OOFB01017136.1:0-13831 GCA_900323305.1 Trachyrincus murrayi | reverse complement strand
CCATTCAAATAAATATATCCTCTGGTGTCCTCAGGGCGTATGGTTCTTCACATCATGCTACCAGAGACCAGGGAAGTGTATGAACTGGAGAAGCTGTGGAGTCTTCGCTCTTTTGACGAACAGCTCAGAAGCCTTCCTGCTGAGATGCTACCAGAAGACTTTATTTATGGTTTAGAGGACACCAAGTGAAAGCCAAGGACTGAAATCACAGGCACATGAAAATCCCCTTTGAACTTGTGTGAATCAAAGGTGTTTAATATGTTGTGATTATTTTTATGACACGTGTGCATAGAGGACCAATAAACATGTTAATTTAATGTGTACAATTTATTAATATATTTAAGCCCCTTTAATTAAATTTTAATTTAACAATATTGTTCCACCTCCATGGACCTCAACTTAGCATAGCATAACCTGCTTTAATGTTTGGTTCAACAGAGCAAATTTGGACATTTTAACATACATTATGTTGTATCTAATGATGCAAACAGGAAGTGTTTTTTATATTGCTAATCTATTAATAATCTAATGCTCAACGCTAATCATGACTACCTGAATACCCTGCAAATGTATTCAGTCTGTTTTTTAATGGCTTACTTTTTTTTGTTATATCAATATATTATAGGCTATCACACATATTTGTCATTGCCATGACTGACATATATTACATTTACAGTCGGAAACTATATATATAGAAAATATGATTCTCTGGCATGTGCTTATGAGCTACTCTGTGCAAAGAACATTACATAATTCAGCATGTCAAGGTTCTCTAACTAACTGGGCAACTTTTCTTCAGTCTTCGTTAAGCACCAGTCTCCTGTCCAACCTCGCCAATATTCTACCAAATGACAAATAGGTGCCATTACATAGCCATCTAACCATTACAGGACCAGGGGCTGTAGTATCATGTACTCAATAATCTGGAGTTGAAGATTTAAGGTTTTGTGCTCCACTAGTTTGTCTGGTTATGTGTAATTTGGACCTACCTTCATTGGTTTGACCACATTTGTTTGGATAGCCATAGGGCCTTAAGTGTGATTTACAGCAAAGTTTGCATTAATTTTAGAATGTATTAGGATATGTTGCCTGCCATTGATTGGGGATTTACTTCATTAGTTTTAAATTATGTGTCTATGTATCTTATCTTGCACCTACTTAAAATGAAGTAACTGGTAATTGTATTGCCTGCAATGCTGAAGAAGGAAAAACAGTCAACCTGTAGTCAAATTGGGACAATAAAGGTTTGGTAAACAGCATACTCACTGTAAGACAAGGTTCACGATACAATGTCCCCCATAAATTGCATTATTACAATTTAATACATGTTAAATATAGGCTATTTAATGAAGAGTCCATCATGACGGCTTGATATAATGAAACACCATTAGTGTAGCCTACACTGTTCGCTTGTAAATAGCCAATGTTAATTATGTGATAACGATGCCATTAACCACTCTCCCAAGTGTGCACCTCAGTACCTGTATGTTGCCATTGAAAAGAGGACATGGCATTTTTCAAGAGCATTCTCAAAAGTAAATGCATGGCCCCCAGTTCCCAGCACCACCCGCAACAAGTCACACTAGGAGTCTCAGAACAGCCAGCAGAGCCGAGCTGTCAAGGGTCCAGCTATGAGGTAGGCGACGTGAACTCTATATTTATATCTTTTATGTTTAAATAGCCTGCTAATGGTTTTAATGTTTGACTAAAGCAAATCATTCTGCTTTTTACTTAGTTACTGTGTTGGATAAATAATGTGGTTGAATGAAATTGTTATACTGTTTGGCTTTGCTTTCCTTCATTTTAATTTTATTTTCGATTACAGGATGCATGTCCCTGTTTTTTTTTTTACACTGGTGTCAACGCATATCCATCCAAGCCTGCAAGTCCCAGCAGTATTCTGCACTCAGGTACTGCGTCAGTCTTGTCACAAGGCAGAAGCTGTTTTGTTTGTTTTCATTTAATCCAACAAAAAAAGGCAACGATTAAGTTGATTCTCAGAGAGCTGGGTCGTGGAAAAGCTCAATTACATTACCTGAATCCTTGAATCCCTGAATCCAATAGGCCTATAGGTATGGAAAAAGAAAAAATCCTACTACTACTACTGTATTCTCAGACCTGTTGGTGAGGGACAGAGTAGGCCTATACCCGGATCCTGTTTTGTCAGGTAGGCCCTACGGTAATAATTATGGGGTATCTATTGAGTTATTTTGTATGTTGTCCCAACCAATTCATGTAAAATGTTTCTTTCAAGCAGTTTTTCTAAGAGCCCATATTATCTATTGCAGGTAGAGGATGCTATTATGATAATCGAATCCACATTCCAACAAACGTCTGTGATGCTTGACCAATGCTGCGTGTAATACATTGTGTTATGTAATTATGTGCGTTTCATTTGCAGCTGGACGGAACAAATATTTGATTTATTGTATTAATCCATCCTTAATTTGCTCAGTTTAATCTGATGTAGCGTTATTTGATGTAGGATATCTTAATGACACCACTTTTATTCTTAGCCTTCTGAAAAAATATTCATATCAGCTGATTTGCAGTGAATAAATGATTATGTAAAACCAAGAGTACGGTAATGTATGGTGTCAATAATTGATGGCAAAACATGTTTTATGATTAGATAAGTTGGAACGTTGACGGTGCAAATATCGTGTTGACGCCAGCTTTAGACAATAGGGCTTGTACATCAGAATGCATCATGGGAATTTTTGTTGGCGATACTCCGCCATATTGAGAGGACTAACCCTAACCCAGGACTCAAGAAAGTTGTAGTACTGTAAAATCCTAAATCAAGTATATTGTAACCTAGGCTAATGAAAACTTGTTTTGCCATGTCTAGCATTAGAAACGCTGGCAGTTTCAAACAACGTCTTCCCGTAATGACAAATTATTTCATGTTTAATTATGAAACAAAAAAACATTACTACCAACACAATAAGTAACATACCAATGCTCCCATGCTTCCAAAATGGAGGTCATTGTGATGTGACGACGTACAAGTCCTATAATAGAGGGGTGATGTAAAAGATATGCACCTATACAAAATCTGTAGCCTACCTTTGACAAAAAACAACAACAACATTAGTTTAATTTGGTTAATGGTCTAGAGGCAATGTCCAACCGATAGCTCTGGTCCAACTCAGAAGAAGTTTTATTTTTCTAATAAGGATTCTTAAATGTGCATTGCTTATAGAAATATGGGACCTTTGACAAAAAAAAGATTTGTTTAATGTGATTAATGGTCTAGAGAGGCAATGTCCAACTCTGCTAGAAGTTTTATTTATTTTTTCCTGAATTTGCATAGTTTTTTTTAAATCTGGGTCAATTGCTTATCTCTGCATATGTTGTGCATTATGGAATTAAATGATCCTTTTGGCCTTTAGGAGCAATTCTGAAGGGAGGTTGGGGTGTTAGTTGACCAGACTGACCAGACTAGAAGGGAGGTTGGGGTGTTGTTGACCAGACTGACCAGACTAGAAGGGAGGTTGGGGTGTTGTTGACCAGACTGACCAGACTAGAAGGGAGGTTGGGGTGTTGTTGACCAGACTGACCAGACTAGAAGGGAGGTTGGGTTGGGGTGTTGTTGACCAGACCAGACATGCTTTCACCGCACTGAGCAGATGGTCCCCATACGCGTGTGGTGGTGGAGAGCCTGAGACACATGGAGGAACGAGCAGTGGGGATACATTCACAGCACCATACTAACCATACTGAGGTATAGTACAAGTCAAAAGGAGACATTAGGTGAACCTCAAGCCGATAGCTGTAGCTCGTTAGCCATGCTATCGACCTGCTAGCTACTGATCGAATAGCGTGTCCAATGAATGGCTAGCCAGCTAGCTGCATGCAACACCTTTTATTAAGACTAATCAGACAAGGTAAGTTCACATATATTGGTTATATATCAGCACTGAGAGCCATATGAATACATTGTTAGATTATTTAGTTGCAAAGCGTATATCCGCCTGGCAAACATTGTTTATGCCTGACATGAGAAGCTAATTCAAACCGGCTAATCTGTCTCAGTTTCACTGAGTTTACCTTCACTGAGTTTACCTTCACTTTCACTAGAAACAAGTCGGTGGTTAATGGACGTTTTAGATGAACTTGGCAGGTTTAGGCATTGGGAGCTATGTAGATTCAGATGTAAGAGTACATTATTATGTTATTGGACATTATTGCACGTGTCCATTCACTTTAATATACCTCGCCCGAATCATTAGTTTGACTTATTTGTCAGTGATCCTGGTCCTGATCTGAGACTGATTTATACTTGACTTATTTGTCAGTGATCCTGATCTGAGACTGATTTATACTCATATTGATTTACTAAAACGAACCAAAGGAAATGCCTCCTCTGACATGTTTGAAGTTATCTCAGGTTTCACTGGCGCAGTTCGATTACGTCACGTATTGAGTTGAGCTTTATGTTTGGAAAGAAAAATAAGTTAGTTTTTTATGTTTGTCAAGTCATTTGTTTTAACACACTACCTAACACCTTACCTGTCAAAGTAATCTACAGCTAGTAGATGGTCATCTGTGACAATGCCTTAGGTGTAAAATGTAGTTTAGCATGCTGCCTGGTACAACCTGTAGTAACTAGGCTATATTTGTATAATATGACCCTGCTACATCTTTGTTGTTCAGTGTTTCATATGTTGTGTGCATATTTTAGGACTTTTGTTCAATTCATGAATTCTTTTCTATTCATCTGCAATCAAATGTATTGTTTTGCGTGTTCAAAATGTTAAGCCCATACAAATCCAGTGATTGTTTAGTGAATAACAAAGAGTGAATGACAATCTTGCAGAATGAATACGAGCCGTCTGAGCAATGACTAAAACCATCAATGACTAAAAGTGAAAAAACAAAAACCAAACAAAGCTTTTCTTCTGTTCTCCACGACTTCTTGTCCAGGGAACCAGATGAGTGTTGCATAGAGAACGGCTCTGTGGCCGTCTACTGTACTGGATTTGTACACAACTTACTGGTGAGTCTCTAGATTTCATGGTGATCTTAATATCAGAATATATATATATATATTTTTTTTTTTTCCATGTTTACATATGGACAGAATGGGGAAACCAAACTTCACATGTTTGAGTAATCCATTTTGTAATATTTTCAGTTTATGTTTTTTGGACTGAGAAATCGATCGCAGTCTGTACAACACCAAACCTGCTGTTTGTCCATTAGCAGTTTTTTCCCCTGCTCTGTTTGATCAGTCTGTTTGCAATCCACCCCCACTAGCCTTGGTCTCTGTGTGACTGGCACAACCTTTAGGCAGAAGGAGGAGGTGGGTGGGGGGTGAAAACACCCTCCTTTGTATTTTACATGACCTCTGTGTCCCTCATGAACCCCTCGCTGTGCAAACACAAGCACCCAACGTACAGACCTCAGACCTCTAGGTGGGTTTCTCTGTTGCCATGGTGGCGCTCTTTCGGAAAACAGCACAGACTGTTAGTGTCTAGTGCCAGCCAGTTAGTGTCAGCCTGTTAGTGTCTAGTGCCAGCCAGTTAGTGTCAGCCTGTTAGTGTCTAGTGCCAGCCAGTTAGTGTCAGCCTGTTAGTGTCTAGTGCCAGCCAGTTAGTGTCAGCCTGTTAGTGTCTAGTGCCAGCCAGTTTTCCATGGGTCATATGGGATCTGTTGACATGGACCTACACTGATGCACACTGATGCAGCTGTCTGCCTTCTGCAGCCCTCCCTTCCTCTTCCTCCCCAGGTGGTTTGTCAGTCGGCAAGCAGACAGGATTTGTCACTGTGTTCTGGAGAAGTTTGTTCTTACCTGAGTAGTAGAAAGTATGATGGTGGCCAATAATGGGTCGGGCTCAGGTAAGATCATTCTAGCCCATCTACAGGTTTGTGTGCGGAAGGTCATTCACGCTTCAAATAATCACAAAAAGTTTTCTTGTTTTTTCTTTTTTTCTGGGGTTCTAAAAGTGTTAGAATGGCCAAATTATTGGAAGGAACCAAAATCCTGAATGGCTGATCAAATGTTACGTTAATTCACATTCATTGTGGTTTTGGTGATTTACATCTTGAGTCTTCATCATGTCACCATTTGATTTCCAATTGATCAATCTATATTTCCATGGCCTTGTTTCTCTCATTCTGTCCTCATTCCTGCTGTTATTTGTGGCATGATGGGAAATTCCTGCTCTGCTGCAGAGGTTCCCGCTTTCAATACTAATGAAACGTCCTGTTTCAGCTGCCACTGTCTGACACAAAATATAGTTGTTGTTGTTGTTTGTCTCATGTCCGGATGCGTGTGTTCTCCTCCAGCCATGCAGCAGGTGCTGGAGAACCTCAAAGGTCTGCCCTCGGGCACCGGAGCGCAGGACATCGACCTCATCTTCCTCAAGGGGATCATGGAGAGCCCCATCGTCCGCTCTCTCGCCAAGGTTGTTGACGTGCATTGCATCGGCTCTCCTCGCATTTAACCACCACACGCACCTTTTAAAAGCCAGCCCGTTTTGGAAGGTGTTAACGGTTTGTGTTTACGGGTGCAGGCCCATGAGCGTCTGGAGGACGTGAAGCTGCAGGCAGTGGGGGAGAACAACATGGATCTGGTCACGGACATCCTGGAGTCCCTCCACAGCATAACAGAGAAAGACGTTGGAGCCGCTGAGCTTGCCAAAATCCTGGAGGAGCCCCACTTTCAGGTACAACATGTTTTATTTTCATTGTGCATTAAGCTGCAAACGTTCTCTGGCTTTCATTCAAACATTTTCATATTCTTTTCTCATGAGGGATGTTTTGAAATGTGACGTATCCAGTTTAATTCTGTTTTGGTTAGGCTATTGTTTATCCTGGACAGGTATATACACTGCTAGACACACTGGGACTCATACCGGTGATGGAGTCTTTAGTTCCCCGTGTCACATCGCTATTCACATCGTAAATATCTGTTGAATGTCCAATGTCTTTCTAACTTAAAACTTATGTACAAACTGCATAAGCTGCTATTGAGATGTGATGTTTTTAATACACCACCACAGCAGCGCTATGCTGCTATACATTTCACTTTCAGTTTTGATGTCGGGACGTTCCTGGCAGGCGGTCATTGTTGTAAAACGGCGGTCATTGTTGTAAAACACGTTGAACACGCAGGGAACTCCGCCTACCCGGGCCGTTGGAAAAATGACTACAAAACGATTTTCGCTTACAATATTTTCATTTATGATTTGATGAGTACTCGTTTACTTGAGTACACGTTTGCACCCCGAGTCTTGACCAGGTACCAAGCATATTAACCATGCTGTATGGTTGGAGTTCCGGCAATGCTGTACGCCATTGATTGATTGGTTAATCAAAATCGATCAGTCAATAGATCAGACCAAGCTGTACTATGCAGTGGAAGAACACCATTGGGATGCTTTTCTGTCCTTCATTCTACTACTTGCTCTGTCAACCAGTTAGAAGCTGCTGTGTGGGAAGAGGGGGGCGGGCAGTGGGAGGAGCTTCCCTTTGACCAATGGCAGGCTCTGAACCATGTGGGTAAATGTAGGGGGGTGGGGGAAGGCCCTGTCATCTAGTGTTTCTGTAAATGCTTAGATTGTGTGATGCAGACTAATTCTGTGCTCACGCTCCTGAGGTAAGAACTCGTTTTGTGTATTCCATTCATGCCACATCATTTTTAAAACATTTATTTTTAAATATTTTTGTGCTGAGACAAATGTGCATTTAAGGATTAAAAAAAAATGTGTGTACAGTGTAAAGGAATTGTTAATGCTATTTCATGGCAATGTTCTGTTGGTTAGTACTATGTGATTGTATTTGGAGGGGGGGGGAAACGGTCACGGTCTTCAGCTGTCTTCCTTATCGGGTAAATACCGTAAATCACCCCAAGCCTTTTTGAAAGAGAGATGAGCTTTCTTTTTTTTGTCCTCAATGGCGACTCATCTTCATTCTCCGTGGTCTCTAACCCTCTTGTGTTCTCTTTGCCAGTCTATGATCGAGGCTCATGACAAAGTGGCTGCGAAGGCGTATGAGATGCCTCAAGCCCCGGCCAACAGCAGAGCCTCCCTGAGTGGGTCGCTCGTGCCTCCCGATGCTGTCAGGATGATCGGCATCCAGAAGAAAGCTGGCAAACCGCTGGTAAGCCTGCTTAAGGCCTTTGTGCAAACGAAACCACAGCTATGCTATGCGTGGGACTATGCATCCGAGACTTCCATTAAGCTGTAAGTGCTTTATGCACATTGTCTGTATTGCTGGGTCTTGTTAAATAGGAAGGTATGAATAACCCCCACCTCCACCTCATGAAACTGACCTCCACTTGAAGTGATTTATGAAGTGTGGATGTTAAACGATTGTGACTCCCCCCCCCCCTCACCCTAGGGTGTGACATTTCGTGTGCAGCACGGGGAGCCAGTGATTGCACGGATCCTGCACGGCAGCGCCATCGACAGGCAGGGCATGCTGCACGCGGGTGACGTCATCCGCGAGGTGAACGGCCGCCCGGTGGGCGGTGACCCCAAGGAGCTGCAGGAGCTGCTGAAGGACTGCAGCGGCACCGTCACCCTCAAAGTGCTGCCCAGCTACCGGGAGCCCCCTGCACCCCCACAGGTCCATGGCTGAATATGTGTCCTGTAGAGAACTGCCAAAGTGGCCTTTACCCGCATTGATCAAGTCTAAATGTACACATTTACATTTTATTTTCTCTCTGATGTGCATCTATCTTTAAACATGCCCTTCTGTTTTTGACTTAACTCACTGCCCTAGCATGCGTGCTGCATGAGTGTCCGTGCACTCCGTGTGTGTGTGTGTGTGTGTGTGTGTGGCTTGTGTGTGTGTGTGTGTGTGTGTGTGTGGCTTGTGTGTGGCTTGTGTGTGGCTAATTCAGACATCCAGTGCTTTACTGAAACTTAGCCCAGCGCAGGGCCTATTAATAACACCTCGCAGGCCATCTGGGGCATGGAGGAGCAGGGGGGTGGGGGTGTGGGCAGTGTAACAGTAGGGGATGACACCTCAAGGCATTCCCACCACATACCATAAAGCTTCCTACCCACTAGGCAACTTTTAAAGTCGGGGCCGACTTACACACTACATGACTGGTCTTGACGATCAGTCCTGCCTTGCGTGTGGTGGTCCACACTAGGCGACTGGGAATATGCGGGGGTACTCATGAGACTCTACTATTCGATTATCTGCACCTTCTTTGAAAACTCGCCAGATCTCGTGGGAACGCGGCTCACGTTCTCACGCTAAGGGTTTTTGTAGGAAGATGCGGCAGACTGGTCCATACACACAGCCCATCATAGTACCAGACTGGTCCATACACACAGCCCATCATAGTACCAGACTGGTCCATACACACAGCCCATCATAGTACCAGACTGGTCCATACACACAGCCCATCATAGTACCAGCATTCCTCTGAACCCGAGCCGTCAATCATTTCTTCAAGATACAAAGTCCTTTTTTCCCCCTACCCCATCGTTTGTAGAACTTGGAGAATCTGTATCAGCTGTTGTTGTTATTGTTGTTGTTGTTATTGTTGAACGCACTTTCAGTTCATTCCCCTTTTCTTCCTCTTGACCTCACATCCGATTGGCCATTCTTGACCTCAAATCTCATTGGCTGTTGCCAGCGTAATCGCCGATCTCAGTCTCAGTGCCCCCCACACTGTGAGTCGGGCCCGGTCAGTGGGTAGGAGCCTTTACTTGTAGACCCTCGGGAAGGACCCCTCACACACACACACACACACACACACACACACAAGATACTACTAGACCTGCACCACTTACTGTCCTCTGTTTAAAAAGGTCTACATTCAATTTCAATTACGTACATCTATGAATTCAATGAACTTTTTCCATGTTAACGCGATCATGCAGGTGTTTCTGAAGCCACACTTCAACTATAACCCAGCCACGGACAACCTGATCCCCTGCAGGGAGGCGGGGCTGGCGTTCTCCAGGGGGGACGTCCTTCACGTCGTCAACAAGGAAGACCCCAACTGGTGGCAGGTAAGCAGGCTAATGGCTAGGCAGTAAATCTGGGTGTCGCTTTATGCATCTCATTTACACTGCGTCCTTCAAGCCTTGAAGCAAGCGATGAGCTCTCTGACCTTAACTATTTAAGCAGTAACCAAGGTTACGTGCTTCACCATCACATTGTGGGGTCTGCTACTGAGCCTGTAAGATTATACTCACTAACTACTGCTCGCTGTAACCAGTATTTAGCTTCTCACTAGTGGAGATGGCTTGTCTTTGACAGAGGTGAGTCAAAGCTAATTCAAATGGATACTAAAAGATCACATTGTGATCAAGTGTTCATTACTGTAGAGAAGCAGTCATGCATTACATTGCTTCCTAGTCCTATAAAACTGAATCTTGACGAGCAACCAAATGTCAAATCCTTATTCATAACATTGTGTTTAATGCTGTTAGTTTGTCATCGAGACAAATCTGACATGGTAGATTAATCCCTTGAATGTTTAAGTGATGGGTGTGATATGTTCAACCATATGATAAGGCTAAAGCACTAATCAAACTATCTCATCCATCTCTACTATTGGCCACCACTCTCTGCAGGCGACCAGCCTACTGGTTGGAGACACGGGTCTGATCCCCAGTCAGTTCCTGGAGGAAAAGAGGAAGGCGTTTGTCAGGAGAGACTGGGACAGCTCCGGTGTGTGTGTTGTACCGTCCTACTACCGACCATCTCATACACACGGCAAATCAACTGCGCATGCTTTATTGTGTAAAGGCCCAATATACTTCAAACCGAAAATGGTGTGTTAGCACAGACAAAATGGCCGGTTTGTGACCAAAACAAAGTGCTGCATTGGGCTTCTATCGCCGTAGGGTGCTCAGTCAAAATAGTCAAACTTTTTCCACACGTCCCCAATACAGCGCTGCCTGCTATTGGTCAACAATACCACGTGAATGAGTACGCCAGTATCTGGTATCTGTAAATATTTGGTATCTGTAAAATATTGACTATTGCGTCCCGCTGTTTATTTCAAGATAAACCCGTTCAAAGCAATACTTGCTGAGATTGTGAGGGATTGTGCACATTTGTATGACCAGGGGCTACAAGGACACAGAGATGTTAGGAGAGATCCACACACAGTGACTATATTGTACCCTGTCGAAATCGCAGTATTCCACAGCTGTTCGACAGCCTATACCAACGCTCCAATTAAAATTTTGAGGCGCTGCCTGCGAACGAGCAGCAAACTAACAAGGCAAGAGGGCCAGGTGTACCGATGCTGCCAAAGAGCAGGAGCACACACTTTGCATGCGTGCTCCTGCCACGAATGTAAATAATAGCAATATAGCACTTTGGTCTTTGTGATAAGAGTACTTGTATTGCGATTCACTGTTATGTTGTCCACAAACTCCGTACTGACCGAGGCACACTGATTGTGCTATAGAAGAGTGCTATATTGTCATTGTTTACATTTCGTGCCAGGGGCGTGCATGCTAAATGCTCTTCGGCAGAATCGTTACAAGGAAGTCATTTTGACAAATGCTATTGGTAACAGATGTTTTAGTGAAGCCAGGAGAGACGGTTACGATGGTTTGATCACCCAGACCGGTGTTGTCCTTTAAGAGTTTGGTGCCCGATTCAATTGGTTGAATAGTTTTGTGTTGTTGTTCCTGCTAGGCATGCTCTGTGGGACAATAACAGGAAAGAAAAAGAAGAAAAAGATGATGTATCTTACCTCAAAGAATGCAGGTGTGCCATCAAGGCTTGTTCTTATTTTTATCTACACACAAACATTTTAGTGTGACATATTTCTGGATTAGCAGTGTTCAGAAAGTCATGCTAACGGTTAAATCTCTTTTCCCCTGCCTGCTACCGGTCAGAATTTGACCGGTATGAGCTGCAGACTTATGAGGAGGTGGCACGCATGCCTCCGTTCCAGAGGAAAACACTGGTGCTCATTGGGGCGCAGGGAGTGGGCCGACGCAGCCTCAAGAACCGGCTCATCGTGATCAACCCGCTGAAATACGGTACCACCGTCCCCTGTGAGTGACAGAGGCAGGCGCAGGTTCAACTCAGGCCTCTCCTAGCACTAGGATGACCTCTCTCTTATCCCCCTCCAGTCACCTCCAGGAGCCCCAGGGAGGAGGAGCAGGACGGCCAGTCGTACCGCTTCGTGACGCGGGAGGACATGGAGCGGGACATCAAGGATAGCCGCTACCTGGAGCACGGCGAGTACGACGGCAACCTCTACGGCACCAAGATGGAGTCCATCCACGAGGTGGTGGAGACGGGACGCACCTGCATCCTGGACGTCAACCCCCAGGTGGGGTAACAGGGAGTGGGCGGGACACCGTCCTGGACGTCAACCCCCAGGTGGGGTAACAGGGAGTGGGCGGCGGGGACACCGTCTGGGGTACTGGAAGTCGTATTGTGGATATTGGGTACATGAAATTGTTCATATTTTATGAACTTATAGAATATTAATTTATGATTAAATGAATTTTAATGAAATAAAAATACTATTCAAATGCTTTATTGTATTTAACAATTACAACATTGGCAATGTTGTAAATAAAAATTGGGACATTTTGTACTTTTAAATGTTGAGCTAGGGAATACAGCTTGTCATATGGCTGTACTGGAAGTCGTCTGATACTGTAAGCTGTAGTAACTTTAATGTGTCAACTCAGTGGCAGCTGACATGTGTTTGGTGCTGCAGGCCCTGAAAGTGTTGAAGACGGCAGAGTTCATGCCGTTCGTGGTGTTCATTGCCGCCCCTGAGCTGGATACATTACGAGCTATGCACAAAGCTGTGGTAGATGCTGGACTCACTACCAAACTGCTCACGGTGAGAGAACCTGATTTGCTTTGGATTAAAGTGTCTGATAAATGACTAAATGGTCAATAAATAGTGGTAAGCACTAACACCAGAGCTAACACTCTTTCCAACAGGAGAACGATCTGAAGAAGACGGTGGACGAGAGTGCGAGGATTCGCCGGGCGTACAGCCACTACTTCGACCTGACCATCGTCAATGACAATCTGGACAAGGCCTTCGACCAGCTGCAGGAGGAGGTGGAGCGCTTGTGTTTCCAACCCCAGTGGGTCCCGGTCAGCTGGGTCTATTGATGAGTTAGTTTTTTTAACCCCCTCTGGCTCCCCCTACTGGACAGGCACCACTGTCTCGGCTGCTAGGATCTGGGACCCCTAAGCAGGCACGCACACACACACACACACACACACACACACACACACACACACACACACACACACTCCGTCTATCTGTAGGTGTTGTGCACAGCTAGAAACTCCCTGCGGAACTATGCAACTCTTCTAACGACAAAGAGCAAGTGTACTTATTTATTCACCTTTTCTTTTTTTAAACTGAATTGTTTTTCCTTCCAAAAGCTTTGGAAAAAGTACTGATCACAGGATTTGTTTTTTTAAAAAGTGTTGAACCTTCCTGCCATTGATTGTTGCCGTTCATGTAAGACCAGACCAGTATATAGGAGGTGTATGTGTGTATTTATTTGAGGCAGATGTGGAGGATACCTCAGCGTTACTGTTTACGGTGCAGCGATACATGCAGAACAGTATGTCATCTCATTTATGTTACTACAGACATTGGTCCAACCCCTCTAGTAGTAGTATATGTTACTACAGACATTGGTCCAACCCCTCTCGTAGTAGTACTACAGACATTGGTCCAACCCCTCTCGTAGTAGTACTACAGACATTGGTCCAACCCCTCTCGTAGTAGTATATGTTACTACAGACATTGGTCCAACCCCTCTAGTAGTAGTACTACAGACATTGGTCCAACCCCTCTCGTAGTAGTATATGTTACTACAGACATTGGTCCAACCCCTCTCGTAGTAGTACT
>OOFB01017135.1:0-19857 GCA_900323305.1 Trachyrincus murrayi | reverse complement strand
CTAGTAAGCCCAATGTGAGAGTCTTAGTCACTGAGCCTCATCTGGAGCTCAGAATGCTAATGCTCTGGCTCACACACACACACACGCACACAGACACACACACACATACACACAGACACACACACACACACACACACCCACACTCACACACACACTCTCTCACACACACACACACACACACACACACACACACACACACACACACACACACACACATACACACACACACACACGCACACACACACACACACACACACACACACACACACACATACATACACACACACACACACACACACACACACACACACACACACACACACACACACACACACACACACACACACACACACACACACACACACACACACACACACACACACACGTTGAAGGTGTAGATTTTTATTTAAATAATAAGTAAAAGAGGAGGAGGGTATTGTGCAGAAAGAGATATACAGCTACAGTTGTGCAACCAGCATACAGTGCATACAAGATGGTTACTAGCATGCTATGCAGTCCTGCGCTTGCATCTCACATATTAAACAGACCCTGTGAAAAAACCAGACAACACAGTGAACTTCACACCAAAAGACAATAAAATGACAACAGTCGCTGATTTCGACCAGTGCTAGACAACAGGGCATTTTCTAGAGGAGTTGAGCAGCTTCAAGTGTCGACCTCAGACTGACGATGGACCATGTGACAGTGTTTAGGAATGGCTGAAGGTCTTTAACCACCAAGCAGTTCTAATGACTAAATATACAGAGCAAATGGAAATGATATCTGTTTCATATTCACTGGACTCCATTGTCATCTTGTCATTGTCATCAAACCTTACCCTGAAAAGGCAATGTAATAGAACAAGTACAAAATAATGACAGCACTCTTAGGACCAAAGCAGAGTGTGATTTAACCATTTTTCAAATAAAACACGATTTCAAAGAAACATATTAGTAGAAGCATATTCGCCAAACGACCACTTGCCCAAGTGCTGGAAGTTAAACACACACAAAGCGTACACACAAAAATAGATGTTTTCACTGCAGCTGTGGATTGTGTTGGTTGGCAGAGAAGTTGACAGTAATAAGGACATTGAATCATAGAATCACATCAACCAATAATAAGAGAGATTTGCTTTCATAAACACCACCATCAAAAAATACAAAAGTTCAATACTGACCTAAATGATACAATGGTGCTATTTTCTTTCCATCGTTCTCTAGATCATAAGCAAAAATGTGGAAAAAGCTTTTTTTACTGTCGCAATTCTGTTGGCTGTCCCAGCTCGTTCAAAGGACAGAAGCAGATGACCGCACTGGGGGGGGCGGGGCGTAGGAGGACTAGAACATAGAAAACACACACAGCCACTGAAAGGGTGGCAGCAGCTTTCTTCCTCACGTCCCTCAACGCTGAGGATGCCAGGAGAGGCGAGCAGGCCACGGAACAAACGACACCCCACCCCACCCCCCCGACCATCCTCCCTGCTGGGTGCCAACCGTAGCTCTAGACCAGGTCGAGGGGCTCTAAGTTCAGGGCCAGGGGGCAGAGGAGGTATGGAGGAGGAGGAGATTCTGGCTAGGAGGAAACAGTTACAGGATTCAGTGAACCGCTCCGGCCGTAGAACTTGGAGAAGGCCTCTTCCAGAACCAGGGCGAGATGCGGCTGGTCGCCCTGAGGCATCAAAACAAAAACGGACGTGAGTCGTCGTGACAACCATTATGAATGCTAACGCAGAACCAACACTGGGTTCAATACACTCAGCCTACCTCGTTGATGAAGCCCAGCTGAACCAGCTCCCCCGCCATCTCCTGGACGTTTTCATCTGAGATAAATACACACATATGGAGAATAAAGAGGACGATACGAGGTGGTGCATTAACCCCTGAAACCCGACTAAATGTTCGTGTTTGAATACCGAGATCAATAAAGAAAACGTGACTCCACCCAAATTGTAACCGTCGTGCTACTTAAAGAAGGTGCCTGTGTGTCTAAACAGATTTGAATGTGTATTTATGCTCCAACGTTACCAAACGTTAAAATATTGCGTAATCCTTACCAATGCCGAAAACGTAAAGTGGTGCAGCTTGAATGCATCGAGAAATGCATTCCCTTAAATGTACACAAACATGTTTGGTACCAAACGAAAGCCAAGAAATCCTTATTTCCAATCAGACAAAGCATACCTTGCTTGCATGCAGACAATAATCTTATAACTGCATCTAATATTGATAATCCAAGTCTGTGTAGTTATTTTTACACCATCAGACTTCACTGTTTTGCCCGGGCAACTCATGATTGGACAAAGTAAACTTAACCAATGCCTTTGATTGGATAGCTGGGTAAATGCCTCCCTCTGGTGTCCAAACAGGTTGACCTGAGACCATCTTGCAACTTTTCAAGCAATTCTATGATCTCACTTAACGCCCCCGCCCTCTCATTATGTTTTGAAAATGTGTTACGTGCTGTAGAGAGAGATCGTTTCAGTCTTTTCATTCAATCAAATCATTTTCTGGACCGACTGGGTGCGGGGTGAAATGTCGAAGCAGTGTTAGATAGTGGCAGATAGCTCCGATCACACGTTTTTGGAGCAGCACACATGGTTACTAGCTCTCCAATTTAGAATTGCATTTAGGCCGAAGTAAAATGAGTATTTTTCCTGCTTTCTTTCAAACCTGGTGATGGTTACAAGACAAATTAGCACTTTATCTATATTTCTCCCAAGTGTTATCCGTAGAGCCCACGATCGTGCCTTATATTTGCGGAGCTATTAATGATTGATTTCGGGTATGTCGCTTTTAGGCAAGAACTCAACAATATATTATCATAATGTTATAATATCGCAACGCAGTCTAAAAACCTCCCGTGACACCCGAGCGCTACGGGAGTGAAGCCAAGCGCCGTCGCCCAGGGAAACTTACTGGGTAACAAATCACAGCTCAAGTGCCTGTTCAGCTTATCCTCGAGTTTCAACAGCAGCGTGAGCTGAAAGAGAGAGAGAGAGAGAGAGAGAGAGAGAGAGAGAGAGAGAGATGGTGGAGAGTCACTTCTTCAGCAGTCTGAACACACACCCACACAGGACACAAACACATGACGGCCACACACTTTCTTTGAGCCCTTGAAGAGCAGAACGAACATGAAGCAAAGACTCCTCCGCGATAATAAAGTGCGGAGGAGTTGTGGAGGAGGAGGAGTGGGATGGTTTGGGACTCACATGATGTTTCGCGCCCTCGTCGACAGACTCAATGTTGCACTGCATCTGCAGGACCTGAGGGGTTATGGGATGGAAGAATGAAACGTGAAATGGGGTTCAAATGAGAAGCCATCCAAAAAACGCATTGCTTAAAATCCAATGGCCCGCAGAACAACACGGCATTAATGAATACATGTACTGAAAATACATTTGAATACCCCTGCTTTTGAGGAGTGGTGAAATGTTTCTGCCACAAAATCTCTTTGTCGATATTTTTATCAGATCTTTTAAAAATATTGTCATATGCATTTTAGCCTATTCAAATGTAAGGATGGTGCAAGTACCTTTGCAAAGCGATCTCATTATCAGAACACACACAGAGAGAGAGCGAGCGAGAGAGAGAGAGAGAATAAAACATGTTCTGCTCATGTTAAACTCAAACCTATAATGCTGCAGTCTAACTGCACCAGAAGAAAAGCTTCATCCCGTGTTGCGTCAGGGGCTTCCTGCCTCCTTACCTTCCTGGTCTCGAGCTCCGAGGGCTCTGGCGTGGGGGTTTTCACCGAGGGGGGCACGATGGGGGACTTGACAGTCTCCTGCTGGGGCTGCTGGGAGCAGGGCACGCCGAATGCCGTCAGGGGGTAGATCCCATTCCTGTAAAAGCACACGCACAGCGCTGGTTAAGCAGTGCCCACGGCGGCAGCCGTGAAGGTGCCCACATGACACTAGTAGTTATTAGCTCCACAATACAGTAACCCACACATGAATTTAACATGTGGCTGGGTTATCATCACCAACAGTGTGTGCAATTACAGTATATATCTTAGAGCCGCCGTGATTCGTCGACGTCATCGATGACTTTGACGCTGAAAATGCGTCGACGTTTCTAAATTTCTAAATCACAATTTGTTACTTTATGTCAGTCGCTTTTGGCTCCCGTCGCGGTCGGCTTCTGTCAACACCTACCAGAGAGGTTGTGTGTAAAGGTTTCCCCAGACCGAAAGCTTTAGAAGTATGGGAATACTTCGCACAGCGAACAAAACGGCCGTTTGTTCGCTGTGCAAAATGTCTATGGCATTTCACAGCAGCACCACCGCCATGAACACCTGAAAAGAAAGCATGCAGGTGATATTCTGGAAGGTGGACCGCCAGGAAAGGCAAAAACACTGAGGGCCGATCACACAAAGCGTTTTTAAAAACGTGCCGCCCACTTTACCATAGTTTTCCTATGGTACAGCACATCTGTGCTGAGCTGCTTTCGTTTAATGCGCCTTGCGTTTTTTGACAGCGTATAAAAGTACAAATATTTCAACTTTGGGAGCTGGCCGCAGAGCAGCCCCGCTCGTCAACGGAAGAGAAGACGTGCTTCTTAATAAGTGTAGTCTATTCATGTTTATGAAACAAATTACCAACGGTTATTATTAGAAGGGAGAGCTTTTGCCATTGTGGCTGCTACACACGCTCATTATTAATGTCATAATCACTCGTTGGCCTGCTACCTTAGATTTCTCAATGAATGAGTGTTGATTAGAACCTGTTTAGGCTCTGGGCTTATTCTACATTGACTGACTGGTGTGTGAGTGTTGGGCTTGTTGGGATGTATACCTCATCTAATTATATGTATTTTTTAATGTCTGCCATTATGTTAAGCATATGTCTTTGTGTAGGGAACGTTAGATATAACGTTTTAATAATTGTGATCAATATAATTAAAGGTTTCAGTTAAAGCAACATAGGGAATATTACTATATCTTACATTAAGTATTACATGTTAAATAATGATGAATTGCTCTCAGTCAAAGGCAAAGCCATCTGAATGAATTATATGCGTATTTAATCAATAATCTAGAAGATGGTGCAAATTAGGCAACAGATCAAAATGTTCTACAAAGATTTGTTCTCCTACCTCACATCTTCCAGGAACTTGTCCAGCTCCAGTGCAGGGAACTGGGAGAGTCTAACAAAGACAAGGCAACAAAAGAAAATGAATTCTAACTTTACTTAAATATCCAGTCATACGGTCATTGCTCAATATAGCTGGCCTAGCCATATAAATACATGGCTTTTTGCCTGGTTTTTCTTTCTTGGTTGCATTGAACTGTTCATGGAATAACAACATGGGAGATTTTCAGTTGCCGTGTGAGTTATAATAGGTCTGTCATTGTGCATCATTCAAGTGTCTGCTATATTCCTAAATAAACACCTCAGAAGACAGTGTTCCAAGAGATCCAACAGCTTATAGGACATTTTGTATGACCTTCACTGGTCTCCATATACAAGACTTACTTGAGCTGGACGCCTTCCTTGACCTCGACGATGACCAGGTTAGGATCCATGTTCTTTGTAATCTCCTCTAAAGCATTTTCTGGAATCATGTCTACAGGTACAGAGAGGAGAGAACATTCATGCATATCATATTGGAGAATATCTGGAGAATATATCTAATAACAAGAGCCGTATCTATAAAACATGTGTGTGTGTGTGTGTGTGTGTTTCCACTCACGCTGGTGGCTGACGATGCAGTGTGCGGCCAGCAGCTTTAGCAAGGGCACCTCAAACAGGGCCGGGTGGAACAGCAGCTCCTTGGCCGTGGGTCGCTTGCTGGGGTCCACCTCCAGACACTTCTGGATGAACTCCTTAAAAGATGCAAACACAATACAAATCAGGACCTGGTTAGATCAATACGGTATTCAGAAATGCATTTGGATGCCCGGTGGGACTGTGTGAGCTTACCCGCTGCAGCGGATCCTCCAGGAATTGGATGGCACTGTTTATGGCTTCCTGGGAAACGTACGAGGACTCTCCGTTGCTCTGGATCTCCAGCACGGCCATCTGAGGTAGGAGTACAAAGCATGGTAAATGGTCACGATGCAGTTCAACCTCCGATGCTCTGTAAAGGACTAAAAGACACACGCTGAAGCACAACGTGTTAGCGTGATGATGAATATTGGCGTCAAGGTTGATCACAGAGTCATAGGGATGGAGTGGGGAATTTTCTTCTTGTTTTCAATAGAACCAATAGTAAAGTTACCTCCAAGGCGCACATTCCAAAGGAATAGATATCCACGGCCGTGGTGACGTCAGCGACAGCTGAAGGCAGAGACAAAGAGTCAATGATGGCAATTATACGCATGACTCACACAGCATACCCCTAGTAACATCTCAGATGATTTAGAAGCTAGTTAGTCAAGAGCTCACCTCCATATTCTGGGGCGAAAAAATGCAAGCTCTTCTGCTCCTCCCGACACGTTTTCACGTGGTTGTTAATGGTGTCTGGGGCCACTGCAAAAAAAGCAGGGGAAAGCAATTGATCAAAATAAAGACAATACAAATAATAATTAAAGCAGCATTACATTATTCCTGACCACTAGAGGGCAGACTACTCATCGTCTCTTCCCCAAATAAACTGTTGACACTATTTGTAGGTGGCCTCATTATTTAGGGTTAGGGTAGGTTTTATAATGAAAATATAAAACAATATAAAGCATTTATTTGTTAGTGTAGTTTGAAGTGTTTAATCAAATCAAGTATCAAACCAATGAACATTATTGAGTGAAGAATCCAGAAGTAAGCTAATGGAATGCACTATACATGACATCCTTGGCTGGATGTAAACAGTCTATTCTGGTTCACACCTGAGCCAATCTTGATGAGGCCGTTGTGCTGGATGAAGATTGTGTCACAGGTCAGGTTGCCATGGATGATGGGAGGCTCACATAAATGCAGGTAGCTGAGGACCAACCATGTAAAAAAAAGTTATTTTAAAATCAATCATTCTTTTTTCCTTCAATATATCAAGAGGTTAGTCCAGCTATAATTTACACTTTCCAACATTTTAATATATAAAACCACATGTTCATCATTAATAGTAACTGACAAAACTCAAACAAGTCCGATACATCACAACGATGTTACTTGAAATGCAGTTGTTGTAACACTGACCTGAGAGCAGACAGTATCTGTGTGCACCAGCGCTTCCAAGCCTGGCAGACAGAGAAGGCAATAGATTTAGGAAGTATTCATTAATGTCAGCCACATGTAAGGAATAGTTCGTAATCAATTTACATTCTGATACATCTGGTCCTATATTATCTTGGCCCATGTGAATCATGGCTAAAATTAATTTAGGACTAGGACAGGACCGAAAATTAGGACTGCAGTCTGTAACTTGGGGGAATTTTTAATGCAGCATAAAGAACATCTGCAGCACAAACATGGGAAAGTCCTAGGCAGTTTGTTTTAGTGGGGCCAACTAAATTTGACCCTACGTACCTTTTCGTTCATTGTCTTGTGGTTTTTCTTTGTCTTTTTTAGAAACTGTTTTAGACTTCCTGAGGACATGTATTCAGTGATGAAAATCACCTGCAAACAGAGACAATAAAAACAACTTAGCCCAACCATCCATATTCATTAGAGAAAACTTGGAGAAAATGGAATAGTGCGATATGACCACATACCCTAGCTCTGTTCTCCTTCACGTCTGCCCAGTACTTGTGAAACTTCACAATGTTCAAATGCTCCAGCTGGATCAAGTTGTCAAAAACTGCTTTAACTTTTTCCTGTGCAAAACAGAAATACAAGCGGTCTGCATAATTATTTTAAAGAAAATCATGAAAACATGTCACAACTACATGACAACCCTTCAGAGACCAACATATGGAGTAGCCTATCACAAGAGACTCACAAATGACCAGGGTGGCTTTAATGTCAATAAATATTCATTTAAACATTAGCAGCCGTTATATATTTCAAACTTCCTGCACTAAACACGCTAGCATAATCAGAGGTGGGTGCAGTATTCTATGGTGTTGACAGCAGAAATCATGGCTGCTCAAGAGAAGCTCAAATCAAAAGCCTTCATAATCATCATCTTAAATGTTCACTCACCTCCTGCAGTTTGAAGTTCTTCCTTTCTGAGAACATAACCTCATTCCAAACCACCTCGACTCCTTCCTCTGTATCCATTGCCAAGTATGCATTATCGATCCCAGGAACATTGCGTTGATTCACCTTAGAGGAATAACACAATAGATCAGGGGTCACGTTACTGTACGTTACTGTATACGCTGATGCAACTGACATTCATTTACAAATATTTAGCACCGCCTACCTCTTCCTTGCGTTTCTGCCAGCGACCACATGGACTTTCCTCCAGGATCTCTGACTCGTCCTCGCTTTCTTCTTCCTCGTCTTCTGTGGCTGCCGTTGGTGGAGGCTGTGTTACCATGGACACAGGGGGAGATACTGATGACACCCCTTGACCCGTGGATGCAGCGGCAGCAGCCCCGGACTCCTGTCTCATTTCCTGGCCCGGGGCCTGCTTGGTCTCTCCCTCAGACATCTTCCCTTCCCGTCAGGCCCAGCAGCCTGCTGTACAAACATTTAATTAGAATTACACATTATTCAACAAGAAGTTAACCACTACACATCTAACCTGAATACTAGCGGCCATTCACTTCAGTACACAGGATTGACACTGAGAGGTACCGGTAGCGATGCATTCTTAATGGGATATGGGAGCAACTATGTACATGTCGCCTTACAAAAACACTGTCACTGTAAACAAACATACGTGGACGACTTGGCGTCGGTACGATGCGGAGGACACAGCGGAGGAGCCGCTATGTCTGTGGCGTCGGTACCGCTTCAAGTGCTCCTGTGTTCGTGTCGCCTTAACAATTCCGCTTGTTTAGCTCAAATATCTATATTTGCCTCGGATCTGTAAAAGTTAGTCAGACGCCTGTACTGACACCGGGCTTGCTAGCTGGCTCGTTGCTAGCTAGCGACCCTAGCAACCTGGTCCCTGCTACTTCTCAAGACCAAAGGCTAGTGTGATAGATGAGCTATTGCTGGTATCTTTGGTTATACACTATCGCGTAATGTCTGAAACACATTTATTGAATACTTGCATTATATCATTCACTCAGAGTTAAATACCAACAGACTAAAGTAACATGTCATAATATCAACAGCAGTTAACAACTCTCACACTAAGGTTAAAACGTGATGTTAGCTAGCTAAATATGATGGCGACAACGTTCAAGGATGCAGACGAAAACTGTACGGGAGCGTCACGTCACAGCCAGACAGTTGCCAGACGCACGAACCTATCCCCCTTTCGGAGCTTCAAATCATTCATTCAATACATTTTAAGATGCCACCAGACATTTATATTAGAAAGAGACACGCAAGAGTGCTATTGAGAAGTGCACTATTCAAAGTAGTCACATTTGCAGTTAAACACTTGATTTATCTTAGGCACATTCAGCCTTTATGCTACAAGAACAATGCTCAACTTAAGTCGTCCCTTATGCCACTGGAAAAAAAACACACTTTGTTATATTTCCCCCTGCTAAATTTACGGTTGTTTACGGTTATTTACGGTTGTGTCCTGGCAAGTTCAGATTTACTATTGTATTCAGGGGGTTTCCTTAGATCTGGCAACGATACATTCAACAGCCCTGAAAATCTTCTACCTAGCAATATAATAACAAAGATAAGATAATAGGTTGGTAGAGCATTAGAAATCTGGCCACCTTTGACCACTACTAAACGGTATAATTCATCAGGAAATGATAATACTCAGTGGCTAGGATTTGGAATGTAGTGGCGATGTCTACAGTGCTCACTCTACCTGCAGTAGGCACCCTTGACCATGATGCCTAACCCCTGCCCCTAAATGACCTATATCTGAATTCACTGTAAGTCACTTTGGATACAAGTATCTGCTAGATGACTAAATTGTAGTTGGACCGTAGAGTAGGACATAATCAAACTCAATAACAATGCCACTAAAGCTACAAAGCAGTGCAAAAAAAAGGAATTGTTCTCTCATTGTTCTCAATGCTCTACCACTGTAACATAGATCGACCTTAGCACCATAGCACTCCTTGCCTATGACTACTGTCTTTCAGAACTGGTGATCATCTCTTCATGACTTGATGGAATTGGCTGATGAGTCCCCTCGGATAACAAAGACATGTATTGACCGATCATGACCGAAGCATAACATGCTTGTCATGACAAATAAATACTAGTCAGCGCTGATGCAGTTCAGTAATCGGAGATCACCAACAAGCCACAGGAGGGACAGCTGGATACTGATATTGGAAGGTGCCCAGTAAGTGTCAGTAAGTAAGTGACACACTTACTGGGAATGTGCTGAGCACATGCAGAGGTACTCACCGATGCAGTTGATGACCTCAATCGAGAACTCTCCCAAGTTCCCAACATGGCTGACTGCTAAAGGGTGTCCCTGTCTGTACACTGTAGTTTACAGGGACCTGGGGGATGACAGGTGAAACAACAGGATCCAAGCGTGGCTGCTGAACCCCTGCAGAGAAGTGGTCAGCAGGGAAACAAGACAATTGGACACAGTCAAAGATGGTGGGTTGAGATGGTTCGCCGGTGTAATGCAGAAGATGAAGACAGACTGAGAGGATATGGATCCAGCCTACACCCGCCAAGAAGAACTTGATCATAATCACAATATCATAATATTACAACCTGAAGAACTGACCACACATATAAAACACACCCATTTAATATGGCTTTGGTTTTATCTACAGCCAGCCAGCCAGATAGATAGATAGATAGATAGATAGATAGATAGATAGATAGATAGATAGATAGATAGATAGATAGACAGACAGACAGACAGACAGACAGACAGAGAGATAGATAGACAGATGAAGAGAGGGAGTGAGAGGGAAAGTCTTTGAGAAGCCACCTCCCCTTTCTTTAACTGAGGCCTATATTTAGCACCCACACTCATGCAAGTGCTGACATATTAGGCTCAGTTGGGGATTTTGCATGACCACCCATAAGACATTAAGGAACTGTGTGAGTGAAAGAAGACGGTACAGAGTGGATACAGGAAGTTTCTTTGGGCTGTGTTGCAAGTCCATCATCTGCTTCTGCAAATATTCTTCAGTTTTCAGAGTGACCTCATAAACCCTGAATGCAAATGGCAGAGCCACGAGTAGAACAGACGGGAGAATGGAGACTTACAGAAAGGTGTGCGGTCATGGAGGTGGTTGAAGTGAAAACCATACTGGAAACCGAGGCACTAGGAGCTGACGAGAAACTGGACTATCCACCTGCGGGGAGCAACTCGATTTACACTGCCATTCTCAGCAGAAACGAGGCTGTCAAAGACGCCAAGCGTCTGAAGACCTTTCTGGAACTGCGGGACAAATACGTGCTGAAGAAGGTGCTGTTTGAAGACCCCCTGTTCCCCGCAGACGACTCCTCTCTTTACTACAGTTGTAAAAGCCCCATGAAGTTTGAATGGAAGCGTCCAACGGTGAGTGTATTTTTCTTGGTCATCTTCCCTTTAGTTTATGGGATTACTTTTTACAAGCGCTCCATGCATCTTCCTGTCCAATGTGTCCCGGCACAGTGGATTGGGGTGGGAGGTGTGGGGGGGGTGAGGAGTGATTTGGGAGCATAGTGGTGGATACATATCTCTGGGTTATCACCTTCTAGAATCACAGACAGCTGACTGTGAGTCAGGTGGCCAGCGGTGCTGTGTTGACAATGATGGGAGTTCTGTTGGGAGTTTGTAACGGCAAGCCCGCCAGACACTGTCGGACCACACGCACACATCTAGCACACGCTTGTTCAATGTATGCTCAATGTAAACAAAATGCACTTTGGCTGATGTATTTATAATAGTGCATACCATTACGATCAGACGATTAGAGTTCACTGTAATGTAGTTTGGTTATTCATAGTTCGGTTGTGGAAAAACTGCATTCATCTTTACATTTTTGTGTTGTAATTGCAATGCAAATTAAACTAAACTGGTCTTGATTGGCTTTGAAATAGATACTGTTAAATTAAGAGTGCGAAGTAGTAACACATTATAAATTCCTACTTTTATCCTTTAAGCCTAAAGTGTTACTTGGAGTCAGGACAAGGGTCGTAAGAAGCACTTTCACAAGGAGGAGGTGCTAAAGAACGTGTCTATCTCTACTCCACTACGTCGTTGGTATACATCACAACCACAAAAAGGTTGCATTTGTTCCACTCCACTTTTTTTTTTATTGGCCTTTGGATTGTGTCATACTCCATAAAACGTTCTTACAAAGGTTATGTCGACTACGGGTACATGCATTATTATAACTATTATTATTATTATAAGAATTAAGAATTAAACAAAATCAAATTATATGAATATTATATGCACCATATGCCAACCCCAGATACAGTCCTGGCACTGAATACAGCATGTGCTGAATGGCTTTAACTGGACGTGAGTCCTCTGAAGCTAGTCGACTGACAGCTACAGACAGAGCGGTCAACATTCAGCGTTTGTCTGCAGGAATCAGGAGATCTTGCCCTTATGGGACCTGGAACAGCTGTTGTTTACATATTTAGCTATGGCTCTTCATGACACCAATGCCCAACAGTTCTTTAGGGCAAGTTATGATTCACAAGGTCAAGTTCTCAGCTTGTAAATTAGCTGTAGTGTAAATGTGCAAACTAAGAAGCCCAACACATAGCAAGTAGCGCAAACAAATGTACTGTTTGAATATTTGTATAGCATAATAAATGTTATAGTGTAATCAGTCTACTAGCCCTGAAAATGAACCATTATAAAGATAATGAAGTAGCGTTTTATAAAGACATACAGTACATTCAAGTAATATGTTGTTGTCATTTGGTCACGCAAACCAATCCTATGATAAATAAATTAGTAAGTGAACATCATGTTAGTGAACATAATGTGTGTGTAAATATGTTAAAGTATGTTAAAAAATAAGGTTAAATATATGTGTGGAGTGTGTGTGGTTGGTGGCTGGTTCAGCTGGTTTAACACAGGTTGGTTAAACCAGCCATCACCACACACACTCAGGGACAGAGCGCGGACATGTCCGCATGTAACACCTGCTCTGGCTGTAACGTCTTGCCAACATGCAGTCAGCCACACACACTCCACAATATGTTTTAACCTTTCTCTCATATTAACCATCTAGTACATTTACCTATGCTGCAGATTTGATTTCAGATGTCCGTACACACTCACACAGGAAGAGAAGCTTACTGTAATCAAATTGTACTTACAGGAAATCTGTGGAAATCCTCAGTTCATCATAGATGGAGCCAACAGAACGGACATCTGTCAAGGAGAATTGGGTAATATTTGAAATGTTGCAATTTGCATAATTGATTAATGCTACCTATGAATGAGCTGAATCAATACTATGAAAGGTGGCAGTATTTTATAGGTCTGAAATACTCAAAAATCATATTTGTATGTACAAATTAATTGAAACCAGCTAATTGTGTGCATTTGAGGTCATAAAAGCGAAAGCATCTTAGCAACCCGATAACATGAGCTCATGCCCTGCATGTGGTGTCTCTGTGCTGGACAGGTGACTGCTGGCTCCTGGCTGCCATCGCGTGTCTGACTCTGAACGAGAAGCTGCTGTACAGGGTCATCCCTCAGGACCAGAGCTTCACCGAGAACTATGCTGGCATCTTCCATTTCCAGGTAATCTGACCTGACTTAGCTCTATATTGAACCGTATATTTAAAAAATAAAAGTCTGGGATCTAGGATGAAGAGTAATATGACTTCATCATTAGAACAAGTTAAAGCGGATGTCTAATAGCCTTTAGTTGAGGTCATGTCCAAGCATAGAAGATTGAGAAAATATAGGTGAGGTTACTACCATCACATACATGACGAACTAGCTCTAGCCTCCATCAGAAGTAACAATGAAGCGCTTTTATCACAAGTTGTGAATGCAGGAGTTCTCAGTTCCCTTAGTTCACCAAGCCAATGGCCACGTTACAATGAGAACTCACAGTGCCACATAACTCCGATGTGTACACCGTGTTTTGATTTTTGTGCAAAAAGAAATGCATTTGAATTATATAACTATTGTATCATCATTTCTTGGGAGCATTCTGCTCTATCTAGCCAATCATCATTTACCTGCCATGTTTGAATCAACGCGTGTTTGTGAACAGTTCTGGCGCTACGGCGAATGGATCGACGTGGTCGTGGACGACCGCATCCCCACGTTCAACGACCAGCTGGTTTTTACCAAATCCTTCCGTAAGAACGAGTACTGGAGCGCCCTCTTGGAAAAAGCGTACGCCAAGTAAGTCTGACATAACGCAACATAAAGTCTATAAATATCATGTCCAAGGGTCCCAGGTGGAAACCTATCCGACTCGGTTCTGGTTTCCCAGCCCGACGATAACTACAAGACACTTGATCAGAACTCGCAGCATGCATCAAGTTTCTCTCGAAATTGGCGAGAGTAGACAGTCTCCTCTGGCTGCGAGGAAGGGCCAGCCGCCTCTGACATCCCGTCTGGATTGTGTTGAATGTCTTCCTCAGGTTGCACGGCTCCTACGAGGCTCTGAAAGGAGGTAACACGCTGGAAGCCATGGAGGACTTCACGGGGGGCGTGACCGAGTACTTTGACCTGTTGGAGGCCCCCAAGGATCTCTACAGCATCATGAGGAAAGCGCTCGAGAGAGGCTCCCTGATGGGCTGCTCCATAGACGTGGGTGTATAGTTACTTTACACACTGTAGAGTCATGTACAGTGAAACTGGATATGAATAGTACTTGCTATGTTTACCTATGAAAAGATACATACATTATCTTTGCATTCAAAACGTGGTAAGGAAAAAAGAAACATTTGATTGGTCAACACAGTGAAGCATGCATGTCGAGAGAGTCAGCATCACCAACCAACCAGATGGATGATCTCTGAGGGGGATATTCTTCCAATAAGTAATCTCAATTATTGTCCCTGACCTTGTGTTTTTTTGTCCAGGTGTTTGTACGAGGCCAGATAGAAAGTCGCACTGATCAAGGACTAGTGAGAGGGCATGCCTACTCTGTTATAGGTCTGGCAGAGGTACGGTAAAGAGAAGCTGTGTTTTTATTTGTAATTATTTAGTAAAAATCCATGGTTTTTTTTGGTGTGGAAATGTGTTCAATACAAATTGCAGAGTGGATGTTTTTTTAGTGTGACGAAAAAGAAACAGACTCCAAGATTCGTCTGATTCGTATGCGCAATCCCTGGGGTTGGGTGCTGTGGAAGGGACCGTGGAGTGCAAAGTAAGAGCACTCTGTTAAGTCTTCAGATGAAAAAGTTTAAACTTTAGAGGTTGGAGACTCAATTCCTGGCACAGGTCCTGCCGCTGCCTGTGTGGAGTTTGCATGCTCTCTACGGGTTTCCTCGCACATGGCTGCATGGTTACTTAAACACGCAAATATTTAAAACACCAATGCTTGCTTCAGCAGCTCCAAGATTGTAGTTAATTCATCACATTGATTCTCGAGTCCGTTCAGGTCTTATATCATTTCTATAATTGATTGATTGATTAATTTGTACTCTGTCCTCAGTACCAAAGAATGGTCCACCATATCCACTGCTGACAGAGACAATTTGCAAAAGCAGACCATACAAGAAAGTGAGTTCTGGTGAGTTAAAAACCCTTGCCGATGCCGTTCCCCTCTTTGTCATTACAAATCCTATACTTTAATCTACATTTTCTGCTTCTCTCACTTCGCAGGATGTCCTTTGACGATTTCAAGAAGTACTACACCAAGCTGGAGATGTGTAACTTGACCCCGGACACGCTGCAAGGCGACGAGAGGCACAGCTGGACCGTGGCCGTGAATGAGGGCCGCTGGGTAAGAGGCAGCTCTTCGGGGGGCTGCAGGAACTTCCCAGGTAGGAATGACCTCATCTTGATGTCACCTGACAGATGAAGAGCCATTTGCTTATCTACTGTCTGTCTACTGTCTGTCTGTGTCTCATCAGCACTTTGCACATTTGTCCATCAATTATGTGTATATGTTTATCACTGAAAGTGTTTATATGTAATTTAATGTAGTATGGAATCTTACTTGCTGTTAAAGGAGAACTCCCAAACCCCAACACCACTTGTAGATCGGTTTGCATGAGATGACTCAGGTTAAACAAATGCTATTGCATACATAACTTCTAATAGACCCTTTTCACAGAGGCGCCATCGTAGGATAAACACAGGTGTCGCTCATAACAATAATTCTGGGTCTGTCACTTGTATGTACCAGAGCACGGGTAGTAGACTACACTAGTGAAGATACGTCTACTACCTGTGCCAGACCTATAATTAGTGTCAAGAACAACAACTGTGTTCATGACACGATGACACCGACAGGGTTACCTGGTTACCTGCTGAGACACCTGTCACACCTGTCCTCCGCATATTGAAACTGAATGGAAGGGCCGTTTACAGGGGAGCCGGCAGCCCCAGAATGAAGAAAACCTGAAGGCATTTTTTAAAGGCGGGGTCATGGGGTTTGGCTGTCCTTTAAAGCATGATTGACATTTCTCTTTTACTGTGCATGAGTTAAGGAGCTGCATGCGAAGCAGGGTGCTAAGTAATCGGAAAAAACATAAAAACTCACAGCGGTGGCTCCGCCCCACACCCCTTCTCTCTTCACAGACACATTCTGGACCAACCCCCAGTACCGGATGCTGCTGTACGAGGAGGACGACGACCCGGAGGACGGGAAGGAGGCGTGCACGGTGGTGGTGGCGCTGATGCAGAAGGGTCGCAGGAAGGAGCGCAGCAAGGGTGCCACCCTCTTCACCATCGGGTTCTCCATCTACGAGGTGCTCACCGAGTCGCTCACCGAGTCGCTAGGATCGACAGCAAACCTTGAATGAGATAGATTAGACTGTGGAGAATTTCTACATTTGTAAGGTAGAAGCCCCGTTGTGGCTTTGCACCCTTTGAATTCAGCTTATTAGCACCCTCGGGTGTTTTGACGCACACACACGCACACACACACACACGCACACACGTCAATGGAACAGAATTGCTCACCCTTGCGTTGAGGATGTTGTTTTAGCAAAACCATGTTTCACTCATGTTATTTGTTGCAGGTGCCGAAGGAGGTATGACCACCTGGGAGAAGGAGGAGTCATGTGCCTATGATCTGTAGAGATCTAGATCTGAGATGAAGATCTGAAACTGTTCTACCTTCACCCGTGGTGAACTGAGCCAAATCATTACGTTCTGGGTTGCGCTAATAAGCAAGTACGGATGGTTCAGTCAAAGTACAATGGAGTACTTTTATTAACATGGTAGCCTGACTTGGTTGTAGAATCAGATCAGATTCAGATCAGCCCAATCCTTTGCAAGTATCTTGAGTATTTATACTCAAGATTGAGCTGTAATGAATTTATAAAAGACAACTATTTCGTTTTACAACTATTACAATCAATTATTAATTGAAATAGTATAAAACGTATATTATATCCACTCAATTGCCCCGTCTATTCTCAGATGCGCGGCTGCCAACAGCATCTGGGTAAAGACTTCTTCCTCTACACTGCGTCGAAGGCCAAATGCCAATCCTACATCAACCTACGCGAGATAACCGAGCGTTTCCGCCTACCTCCCGGGGAGTACGTCATCATCCCAACGACCTTTGAACCCCACCTGGAGGGCGAGTTCATCCTCAGAGTGTTTTCTGAGAAGAGGAGCACGTCTGAGTAAGGATTGGGAAATGTTTTCTTTTAAAAAGCATTGTTGTTATTCTAGGGTGTTGTTGACAGTGAAGTGGATCTGTGGATTGAAAGAAAAGCTCAAATAATGTGCTAGAGCTCTAACATGATATCTATCTGTTTTTTCCTGTTAGGGAAGTTGATGAGACGATTGGTTCTGATCAAATACAGGTATGTAAACATGATGTTTGTGGTCACAGCACACAATATATACACGATATATGGATGGTCTTTTTTTTGGTAGTTGTTTTGGGGCGATAATATTATTTTCAGATGTTATCTGGACTCAGTTAGAATAGAAGATTGTATGGTCAATAAAGTTGAATATCATTAGCATTAAAATATTCATTCATTTTCCTGTTGATCAATCTCATGTCATGCCTTTGTCCATCGCTATTCCTTCTATTCCTGAGCTCTCTTGTGTCGCCAACAATGTTCTTCAGATATTCCATCTCTACTCACTAATGTTCACTTTGTTTCCCCCTTCAGTAAATAACACATTTTTTTCCCATTAACCTCTATCCATCTCATTTCATCTCATTGGTCTCCACATTTACTGTACTTTACCGGCCACCAGCCAGGCAAGGAATGGGAAGAGAAGGTAACCTTTGTCTGAACTCAACTCTCTAACCATTTGTGAGACCAACGGCTTTTCTCTGCGCCATTTTCGTTTGCTTTCAACATTTGGCCTTCAACGTGTTCACTGTTTCTTACTAGAGCCTTGTCTTCCTTACTTTATCCTCATCGAAGTCTTCTTTCCCGCCTTCTGCAGCCCATTGTGTTCGTGTCGGACCGAGCAGGCGCCAACAAGGAAATCGAACATGGCGGCATTCAGGGGGAGAAGAAGAAGAGGAAGCCAAAGGTACGTTAACGTTTTGTTTTCCGATGTTTTTCCACCCCATGTGGAGGAGAGGACGGAAGTGTGTGTTTTACACGTTGTGTGTGTTTACACGTGGACTGTTTTTCAATGACACAAACAAGATGCACTCCTGCTGCAACTCACACTCCCTCCTCCTCCTCCTCCTACTGCCAGCTCACCGTGACCTTCTGCCCTGTCGCAATTCCTGCAGACTGGCGATGCTGAAATTCAATCGTTAACCATGCGCCCTGGAGTTCAAACCTAGTCTTGGCTGAATGACAATTTTATTTTGAAAGGCCAACTGACCCAATTTGCACCTGTTGTGCATGTGGAGTTAATTTTATGATATATATATATATATATATATATAAAAGGTTACCATAGGCAGTAGTGGTGGTAATGTGTAATGACCCTGTCTTGAAATGGTGTTTCATACAGGGTCCCCGGCCTAAAGTCAAAGAAACTAACGCATAGCGCTACTGATCGAGTTCACTAGAACTCGATCAGTAGTTCTGCAATGAAGTCACCAACTGTTGACTGTTAAGATTTCTTTCTCACTATCGAACCTTCCATCAGCCCAAACAAACTGAGGAGGAGAGTGAAGAGGACAAAAGCTTCAGGGCCATTTACAGACAGATCGCTGGTGAGGTGAGTAATATGGGGCCAGGCAAAGTCCCTGAAAACCGGCAGTCACCGCACTATCCAAGTCAACATCTCACAAACTCTTTTACACTAAAACAGGGATCACTAATACGTGGAAATAAGGAAGAGGAAGATGAAAATGGCTAAATAAAATGCATGAATACATTGCAATTTCTCTCCTCTCCATTAGGACATGCAAATATGTGCCAACGAGCTCAAGGTGGTCATGAAGAGGGTGCTGGACAAACGTAAGAAGGGAAGAAATTATAATAATAATAATCACTGAACTCTACAACTGCTGCTTTTACTCAATTTCCAAACTGTTCCCACAGATAACCAGCTGAAAACAGAGGGCCTCAGTCTTGAGACGTGTCGCAGTATGATCGCCTTGATGGACGTATCCTTTCATGTGCACTGAAACGAAGTGAACCAGATGTAGTTGGGGTGCTGTCAAGGTTGGACAAGCTGGCTTATCTCTCTCTCTCTGTGTGTGTGTGTGTGTGTGTGTGTGTGTGTGTGTGTGTGTTTGAATCCCACACACACTTCGGCGGGGTCAGAGTTGTAAAATTCCAGTTCTAGGAAGATAAACGTCACCCTGGTATTTTAAGTCAACCAACCGACTTTGCTTGGCACC
>OOFB01017132.1:0-16457 GCA_900323305.1 Trachyrincus murrayi | reverse complement strand
CCACACTTTGTCTCCCAGCATCCTCGAGCGCTCGGGCCACACACTAAGAATATGTATGTTTCAGAAAAAACAAACCACACACACACACACACGCACACTCTCTCTTGCTCACACACACACACACACACACACACACACACACACACACACACACAAGTCGTCATCACAAGCATCCTACAAGTCGATTTGTATATGAAAACCTGTCGGCTACCGACTTTTTGACTGATATATAGCCCGTGTGTCATTGCACGTTTGCATACTAAACGTCCATACATGTGGACGCCAACTATGGCAGAAGGGTTTGCACGGTGCATTTTGGTGAATCGTTTTCAAAGCTTACCCCTAACAGCTGAAAACAAGCATTGCAATGCTCAGATCGAGCATGTACAGAACGGCAATTGTGCATCAGCGGTGGCCCATGCATCATTTTTAGGCCAATAATCGATGTGACATCAGTGAAAAACGTATTGTTTTAATGTCCATGCAATATTTCTGTCCTACGTTAGCCAATAAGAAAAGAGCTGCGTCCGACTGCGGCATCGGTCCGTGTCTCGTTGAGATCTCATTTCAACAGTAAACTCGCTTGTTTACTTTAAAACAGGACATGCAATCTGCAGAAACCTTGAAGAACCAAAAGACAATACAACACAACGGGAGCGTTGTTCAGTACTACGCTACAGGACACGGCGGGCTACCGACGAGTATAGCGCCACCCGAAACAGTGAGATAATAATAATAATAATAATCATTATTTACCTAAACCCGAAGTATGAGTGTGCAGATCGTGAACCGAGAATCATCAATTAGGTTAAAAGTGAGATTTCCATTGTGCTTCTTCCCTCTCATCACCCGTCTCGGATGTCTGGGTGGACGCGCCAGCCCGCTAGCTGCGAAAATAACAAACACGGAACCGCTGCCTCTGGCCCACAATGCACCGCTTCACGACGCTCACCCAATACATCATAAACACCATGTAATACTAAATATTCCACATTTGTTGTGAGTACTACTACTGGTACTGGTAGTAGTAGTAGTAGTAGTAGTAGTAGTAGTAGTAATAATAATAACAATTATTATTATTATTATTATTATTATTATTATTATTATTATTAAAAAAACAATAATAGTCACTTTTCATTGTGGACACTAAAAATAAAAAGTAAAACAGTCGCCTTTTGTAGCATAGGCCTGCAAAAGCGTTTTATCAAATTGTTTCTGTAGTGAATGAATAGACAGTAGCGTATACAGAAATACAGAAACACGAATAAAACAGCTTCTCGGCCCTATGCATAGGGCATACTATATATGTATATGATGTCATTGAATGTATGTCTTTGGTTTGGGTATATTTGAATAATCGTTATCAAATATTGAATGTAGCCTATCGTGGAATGAGTGCTGCTTTAGTTTTGGAAGCAATTCGTTTTTCTTACCCAGATTCTGATGATAAAATATAGATCCATACATCTGTCAAATGAGGAGAAACTTCCAGTAAAGCCGATATTGTCAATGATGACACGTCTACCCTGAACACATCCACGACGTAAGTGAAAACATCACATATGCTTTGGTTTGACAGCAGCTAAACTGAATTGGGAACTAGTGAGTTCCCAATGTATCCACAGTGTCACTGTGAGTTATTTTGGCTGCCAGTTCTCTCCAGCCAGAGCCTAGGAGTGAGAGAAAGTACAAATACAAGTATGTATTACACCAACTGTACCCAATGCTGAACCCGTTTGTTGTATTGTTGTAACGGGGCATACACTGCATACAACAGTAAGAAAAGACGCTCCAATAAATAAATAAATAAATAGCCAACCATCTAATCTATCAATTTGATTGAATAATCTATTTGAAGCATTACACGCACAAGATCTCCTCCAATCGTTTACTGCTGTCCTCCTAATGTACAGGCAATGGTGTCCTCTAGAGTCGGTGGAGCGGTACTAAAGTGCATAGTTCTGCCCAGCCAGTAGGGGCGCTACAGTGTATAGTTCTGCCCAGCCACTAGGGGGCGCTACAGTGTATAGTTCTGCCCAGCCACTAGGGGGCGCTACAGTGTATAGTTCTGCCCAGCCACTAGGGGGCGCTACAGTGTATAGTTCTGCCCAGCCACTAGGGGGCGCTACAGTGTATAGTTCTGCCCAGCCACTAGGGGGCGCTACAGTGTATAGTTCTGCCCAGCCACTAGGGGGCGCTACAGTGTATAGTTCTGCCCAGCCACTAGGGGGCGCTACAGTGTATAGTTCTGCCCAGCCACTAGGGGGCGCTACAGTGTATAGTTCTGCCCAGCCACTAGGGGGCGCTACAGTGTATAGTTCTGTCCAGCCACTAGGGGGCGCTACAGTGTATAGTTCTGCCCAGCCACTAGGGGGCGCTACAGTGTATAGTTCTGCCCAGCCACTAGGGGGCGCTACAGTGTATAGTTCTTCCCAGCCACTAGGGGGCGCTACAGTGTATAGTTCTTCCCAGCCACTAGGGGGCGCTACAGCGTCGCGCGTCAGCGGAAGATGTTCACGACGCTTTTTAATTTGCGCAGGCGCGCGCCCACTTTCCTTCCTTTCCGATACTCGAGCGAGAGAGACAAGATGGGCCATCAGCAGCTCTATTGGAGTCATCCTAGAAAATTCGGCCAAGGATCCCGATCCTGGTTAGTTTTAATCATATTAACGGATGTTTAGTGGTCGGCGTCGCCGTACGAGTCGATTCGTTGTGGTTTTTGTTAGCCCGTTTTGTGTGCACCGACGCTGAGTCCGTCCGACCGTGAGCCGCATGGAAGCTACATAATGGGCACGCGCTAACATGGCGCCGCCGAGGCGGTGATGCGCGAGCCCCCAATGTCTTACCGCTGCGTCTCAATATCCCCCCGCCGGACACGCTTTCTCTTGACAGGTTGACTTTAGATGTTTAAATGTTATCGAAAACGATTAAACTTGTTGATCGCTGTTATCGGGAGTGTACGACGGCGCTTTCACTCACTCATTCCCCCCCCACGGGTGAATCCAGTATTGATGCTAATGTGTTAGCCGGAAGTGGGAAAAGCTGATGCATATGCACAATGTACAGTTGTGTGTATGATATTAATAATCATAATCATCATCCGGGAGATGGTCAGAACATTAAAAGGGGCTTTGTTATGTTTATGCATTAACTGTTGCTTTTTTTTGATTTGCAGCCGGGTCTGCTCTAACAGACATGGTCTTATCCGTAAATACGGACTCAACATGTGCCGCCAGTGCTTCAGGCAATACGCGAAGGACATCGGCTTCGTGAAGGTAACTGGTTTTCGCTTCTCCTGCGTTATAATTGTTCAAGTTCAAGTTGTTTATTTGTCACATACATACACGGCATGTGCAGTGAAATGAAAGTGAAGTGGCAATGCTCAACAGAAATGTGCGAGATCACTCACACACACAATGGTATTAATCTGTTATATTGTCCTATGCTATAATTGAGTATAAGTGTATAGGCCTATATCATGGTATGTTTAATTTGGGTGTGTGTAGTTTTCTAGTGTTGACTGCTGTTTATCTTTTCCTTCCCTACACAGTTGGATTAAATGTGTGGACGGTGGCGTCTCCTCGCCATGGTCAGGATGTGAAGGACATGCTGAAATGATTAAGTTCCGAAAATAAATTTGTTCTTTTGTCCTAACCATCTGTCTTTGTCTATTTGTAATGACCTCTGTTTTCCGTGTGTTATGTCTGCACTCAGCCGTTTTATTGTAGGGTTTTGGGTCATTTGAAGTATTTTAATTGACTTGAAATGGAATGGCTTTTACAATTATTTGGATTTATTTACTCAAATGCTAAACTTGTATTGTAGAGCTGTCTGGTATAGCCCTCAATATAATTTGGCATTTAGTTTCTGTAGACTGCAACATTCAGGTAAACATGTACTGGCAGTTGTCACATTTCAGGTTGCATGTTTTCAGAGGGTACTGCTTCTTGGCTTTATTTCATGCTGAACAATATACATCGTCACTGGATAAAGTTTGCTCTAGTCTTAGTGCACCTGAACTGTGGTGATGTAGTTGAAGCACAGCCAGTGATGGTAAATCAGGTCAAAATACTGCTTGTCCCATCATAAGTACTTTATTTGTCCATGGTTTGTAGATGAAAATGTTTCTAGGCTGGGTATTGGGCTCTGGTCTTTAACAAGTAGACTTTATTTACTATACAGCGATGTACTATATGTACGCCTAGCAGTCCAGAACACTTTAGGTTTGATAGAATAGGGAGTCAGATGTGTTGTAACAATCCTACTTGCTAGACTTTTTCACAAAGCTTGCATTTTCAAATTCCTTAACTTGTTTAATGCTTATGATCGATTTTACGATATTAACTTGAACGATAATTTAAGATGCAGTCAAACATTTTAATTTTTTTGTACCTTTTGTGCACCCAGGATTGTAGATGCAGCCTATTAGGGTTACGAATAGAAATACCTGTTGTAAACATTCTGTGATCAAGATACTATAACAATGTGATGTGCAGATCTTGAAACACCCATTTTGATGAAAAGCTAAACAAAAAAAACTTTTTTTGGAACTGATTGGTTTTCGTCTCCTACTGTAAAAAAACAAAACCAAACGTTTCCCAGCTGCGCATTTCTAACTTTGAGCAAACTCATCCAGCTCTTCCAAGTCCATCTCATACATCAGGTCATTGAGGCGTTTCTTGAAAACGACACAGCGCCGACGGGACAGTCCACGCATAAAATCTGCAACAGTTTGTGTGTAACGGTCATATGCGTCCTCCTGGTTGTGCCGCTCCATGTGGTTGTCGAGGACGTCGAAGCGTTTCACGCCGTCTGCGCTTTCGGTACTGTCTGTTTTCCTCTTGGTGTCGATCTGTGGTTTGAACACACGAGTAGGCGGCCTAGATTCATCAAACTCGTCACACTCCTCAGCTTCGCTTGGCATCGCCTCGGACGACTGCTCCATATCTGTGATGGCACCGGAGTCGTGGAGATGGTTGTCTTCACGCTTAGGCCTGCTCGTTAGGCCTACCTTAAAGAGAAGATACACACCGACCCAGTAATGCATTTACGCCATAACAGTAAATAACATGGAAGAAATAACGGACGAACATATAGCCTACAAACTAGTGTGAAGTGTGCATGTACATGTTTCAATATCCAGCGCATTGTTTGTATATATTAATAGATGTTTGTCATTTTTTAATGAAAATGTAGCATATGCGAAGTGTGTCACGAAAAGTGCTTACAAATAAAGTGTCTCATATTAATGATGCTATGACGATACATGAACGCGGTGTTGCAGCAGCCAACACACTGTGCTCACTGGGGCCCTCCGTGTCGCTGGGGCCCAGCCAAACAATTAAAACAAAGTGTGGGACGGAGTCCTCTGGGTCCTAACGCCGGACAACAACCAAGGGAGACGCGGGACGACGTGTAACGACGTGTAACGCACACAAACGGAACCAGCACCACCTTACTCACCTCTCTTCTATTGGTGATGGCGCGGTGCGTCACATGCTCGTTGAGCCAGGACAACTTCTCATGGATTACGTGGACGACCACTTTGGCTCCGCCAGACCCGGGGGGCGCAACTTTAGACTTTATTCTCTTCTTCAGCCGCACAAATTTATCCCGTAGTGCCTTCCATCGTCTCATGCACACGGTCGGGTCCTCGTCCACTGCGTTGCCGATCACCTTCCACGTAGCCATGGTGGCTTTGCTGTTCTTGCGGGACGGACACGCGTTGTCGTACAGACGTCGGTGTTTACGAACCTCCTCTGCGAGTCGCTCGTCGAACTCGTCCATTTCGGCCCGTTTGCGTGTACCGATTTCGCAGTGCGCTTACGTCAAAGTTCCGTATTTGAGTGTCGAGTCCGACACAACGCCGAAACCACCGGATATCCACCGCGCTGAGCCAATCAGCGACAGTGTTTATCTGACGCAAAAGGACCGCCGACACGCGCAACGCGACGTTATCAGACGCCGTCGCGAACGTGTGAAGACATTATGAGACACGTTCAGATGTTTAAATGGGGGTGGATTGTAACAACTATATCGAATATTGTTCATATTATAGGCTATAGGCCTAGTTGAGGCCTGTATAGCATATCAACTGTAGGTATAGCTTATTGTGAAAAGTGTTTTCTATTTGCAACATAATTATTTCTGACTTATAGTATGCTAAGATTACAGTTTAACTATTTAGCTGTTTTGTAATTCATGACAACGTCCCAGAACTATTTCAAAATCCCAGGCAATCTCTTTAACAATCCTATAGACCAGTGGTTCTCAGCTGGTCAATGTTATGTTTCAATGTTAGTTCCTGTTTCAATGGCTTACTATTTAATTGAGTTTAGCCCCAATTGATGCAGCTTTTTGTTCACTCAATGTTTTCAACAGTAGGCCTAGGTTAAGGCATTGTTGATTACTGCAATATTGGGGGGGTCGTGACTTAATGACTAATGACACATGTGGGTCCTGAGGCTAGACCAGTTGAGAACCACTGGTCTAATGACACATGTGGGTCCTGAGGCTGGACCAGTTGAGAACCACTGGTCTAATGACATGTGGGTCCTGAGGCTGGACCAGTTGAGAACCACTGCTATAGAGTACTAGTACTTGCTTTTTGTTCACTCAATGTTTTCAACAGTAGGCCTACGTTAAGGCATTGTTGATTACTGCAATATTGGTAAATACTTTTTTTGTTAAAAACGCTTGGTTGCGAGCCTATGCAGTTTTGCCCAATTTTCTCTATTTTTACACAGTCCTTTATCTTGAGAAGAGCACAAACAATATCCCCCTGGATTAATAAGGGCTGCTCTTTGCAGTGTGTAGATATTTAGTAAGAGAGACACTAGATGGCAGCAGTGCTCTATAAAAAAATGACTCGGAGGAAAACAAAACAAGGCCTACGAGACCAACGCCCTCGTCATTCTGGCTGTTGAAAGACGTTTCATGGACTTTTTTTTAATGAATACGAGCTCATATGTAAATATGAACAGTATATCTACTAAGGAGAGCTCAAGTCAATTTATCCTAATACAAACTCTAATACGTTTTTTTTTTTAAAAATCAGCCCCATAGGTTAATAGTCCAATTTTAAAACGTTGATTGAATTTACTTCATAATAGAAACAAAACATTTTTGGAACATAATATTTCTACAGTTTTTTCTATATTATCACACACGTAGGCCCACAGGTGATGCGCAATACGTGAATTATGCGGTACTTACGAGCATTATTCATGGTAGCCTATAGTCATGCATAACAACTAAAGCAGATGCGTTTTAATTTCAAGTTCATACATGTCTGTATTTATTACTGTAGAAGTGCACGTGTGTTTGTGTGTGATCCAATTGAATCAGTTTTTATTACATTGTACAGACATGACGCACATGTCTGCATGTAAATGTGAACCAAGAACAATGACACGCACGCACGCACGCACGCACGCACATACACACACACACACACACACACACACACACACACACACACACACACACACACACACACACACACACACACACACACACACACACACACACACACACACACACACACACACACACAGTACGTGTATCCTTGAGCATCACTTTAGGATACTGCTCCTGAAAATTGAAAATAATTTGCTGTCAGTTGTTCTAATTAGATTCTTGATATGCAGATGTGTATATGCTAGAGGGTGTGTGAATGTGTGTGTGTGTGTGCCTGTGTGTGTTTTTTGTCTCCAAACAAATTCCAGCATCCACAGTAAACACACGACTAAACGATACACGATAATGATTGATACATTGATGCTGCATTGGATTTTGGAGCCAGCTGTCGGCACTGTTATGTGATCGACTTGACAGGTTTCCAATTACCACAAATCCTCTAATACGGGCGAAAAGAAAACACGTGAATTGAGAAGTGTTTTGTGCTGAACTGTTGGCATGGAAACATTCCACCAGGTGTTCTTGCCTGTACCCAGTGTCCCACTGAGTCAGAGACACTTCACACTGAAAGATATCCATGAGCTCGTTGCTCTTTCATCTTTCATCCGAACCCCCTCACTCGATTTTGTAATGAAAAAAATGTGAGAATAATTGGACATTTGTGCATTATTGTAATAATACAATTTAATAATAATAATACATTAAACTTACTATATATATAGCGCTGTTCTAGATACTCAGAGACGCTTCACAGAGTAAACACATAGGAACATGAACAGACAAGTGTGTAGCGAGAAAACTAGAGGAATCATGAAATGGAGGCAGGGCAGAGAAGGGAAGGAAGTTAACCGATGAACGGCAGCTTGAAAAGGTGTGTTTTGAGGCCCTGTTTGTGGTTAGGGAGGGCGTTCCAGAGGGAGGGTGCGGCAACTGACAAAGCCCCGTCGCCCCAGGTCCAGAGCTTGATCCTGGTGGTTTCCAGTAGGGTGGAGTCCGCGGACCGGAGGCATCGGGTAGGGGTGTGGTGGAGGAGGAGGTCGGATATGTAGGGGGGGGGGGGGTTATTTATGACTTTGTAGGTGGTGATGAGTAGTATTTTAAAGTGAATCCTAGATTATTATTCTTATTTTTAACATGCTATGTTACAGTTTACTTTACAAGTCATTTTTACCAATATTTCTGAACAGTGTCCACCCATTTAATTAGTTGGCATCTAATTAACTATTGATGTAATTGAAACATCATTTTCATGAGTTTTGAAATTGTACCATGTAGAATGTTGAGCTGCTGAAGCCTACTTTACAACAAGGTAAATCATACTGTCCCTATATGACCCCTATTTAAACATCAAAATCAAGGCGTAAAACCATCATGCAAAGCATAATGTAAGTATAAATGCACAGTAATTCACAATAATTGACTATGTTTGCAAAGTCAGTCGGGTATTAAAACCAGCCTACTGAGTTCACCTCTAATGGATGTGCGTGCAATTTCCATATTTAAAATCTAAGTTGAATGAATAATATATTTTTTGTCATGCACTTTTGAGATAGTTTCATTTCAAAACGGTGGTTAGTAGAACTATCATTATATATAAGGCTGATCATGATAGAGAACTTTGTCGTGTACAAAGCAAAGTGACAGAATTCCCCTGGCGCAATATGGACAGGAATGCTTCCAAATTCCTAAATAAAAGAGAGATAGATTCAAGAACAAAAAGAGTTTCTGATAGTCAAAAACCCCTCCATGCCATTTTCGGTTTCAGTGTATTGTCGAACAAAACCCCGACGTAGGCCTATAGAGGCTGGTGCTGAGCGCACGAGGAAGTGGGTGGAGAGAGCAGACTTAACCAAAACAGGGAATACGATGATCCGGAGACCGTGACCGCCCATCACGCGGCACCGCTGCACACCAGAGCTTATGAGAAACCTCCCTTTGCATCTTGACAGCATGATTTAGGAGGACCCTGGGCAGTGTGCGGCAGCGTGGATTCTGGAGGCATGTGTGGCTTTTGGAACAACTCTGATTATTCTTCTGTCACGCTATGCACCTTATTCACCTAGCGGCCATCTTGGTTCCATGTTCCAGACGCTAGCTGGGTGGGTGGAACTGAATGCGTTCCGCATTCAGTTCCACCCACCCAGCTAGCGTCTGGAACCAAGATGGCCGCTAGGTGAATAAGGTCAATACCTCAATTCAAACCTAGACAGCATCCCAGGGGAAGGTGGGGTAGATGATAGTCGGGGTGAAGGCTGTAATCTGGTTGAAGAAGAAATGTTCAAGAGCATTATTTCCTGAGGTTTGCCAATGCACCAAAGGGACAGGTTTTAATGGCAAGTTTGTGCATCAGGTTTCAATAATTGCATCTTGGAACGAAATAGATTTTCTTTTGCATTAAGGGTGAATTGATTGACGATCGAATAAACTAAACAGAGGTGAGTGCAAAAATAATAGGAGTAATCAATGGTTGTGATTGTGTTCCTGTGTAGCTCAAGGCGTAAACACTGTGGTAGAACAAGGCATTAACACTGTCAGGGTTAGGGGTTCGATTCCCACTGGGACACTTTGGATGAAAGCAAAACTCAAATCACTGTTTGACTTCAAATAACCTATTAAATAATTTATTGTATGGGCATTAAACTAACATATTCCCTGGATTTAAAAGTTTCAAACCTTCCCTACCCAATAACTAAACTAGCATATAAAAGGAGGAGCATATAATGCAAATACCAAAAAAAAGTGGAAAAATATAGTATTTTTTAATCTGATAATCCTGAGGCTTAACACTTTAGAACAGGCCGGGAGCCACTGTGTGTGAGGAGATTAGGGCAGGCTAAAAGCCATACAGAAGTGGATCAGAGGCACACACTGAACTCAGTTTTAGAGGAAAACATGTGAAAATGATACCCTGTCCAAGTGTATCTTGGACAAGGGAGGGCACTACGTTACTAGCTTTAGAAAACGGTCGGGGCGGTACTAACAGACAAACACATTAACCAAAATAACATCTGCTTTGGGTACCATGAAAACCTTCACACGAAATGATGGGAACACAGCAAAAACAAGAATGTATATTTTCATTACTGCTGCAGTATAAAAAAAAAGTACAAAGAAAAGACAAAATGGTTGTCTATGTGTCAAATAGAGAGAGAGAGAGAGAGCGAGAGGGAGAGAGAGAGAGGAAGAGAAAGTGAAGTAGCCACATATATAATCATAACTAATCATTCAACTATACTAGTTGATTCAAGGCTATAGCGAAACAGTGCCTACAGCGCAACAGGGGCTATAGTAGAACAGTGGCTATAACCGACATGTTAAAAGCATAGGGAAGCTGTAGCTTAAAGGTCTGCAGTGTTGTCTAAAGCTAATAAACACCAAACACCAACAGTTAAGCCGACTCACTGGAACATCGGTCGCGGTATCCTCGGTGTGATTTACCTGCCATGCATATCAAAACGTGTGGACTCACCCTGAAGCATTTGAAGGAAAAAAATACTAAAGAATAGAAATAAGACCAAAGAGTGACAGAGAATGTTACTGGGGAACATGATATTTCTGCTTCACCCCGGGCTAAGATGAAGTGAGGTTCGGTCTGCAGTGCAATTTATTGGTGTTACATGACTGGAAAATCACGCTAGGCTTTATGGGAGGTGGCTGTTAGAGAAGTGTTCTCTAATAATAGAGCTGGGGCTATGGAGGCTGTGGGTATTTCTGTGTTTCATCTCGCCTTGATGAGACCGGACATAATAGCCATAAACCTTTATGCACCGTGGGGATTGGAGCTCGTAACCATATATGCTACTCCCATTTGTACAATTGACTTGGACGATATCCTTCGCTGTCCTATTCAGTATTCACGGTGTTCAGCCTTACCAATTTTATTTTGAGGATCAACAATTAATGGAGAAGCAATAATGAAGCCATGAGCAACGTCTGCTAGTAAAAGAAGAAGAAGAACAAGGAATAAATAAGTGCATGTTTTCACACCAGTGAGTGGAGATAATGTGGGCGACATTAGCCCTGGTGAGTAGGCCTACGGGTGCGCTAACATGCCAAGTAGGGTGTCAAGACCACGCCGGCCCAGACCCCTCCTGAGGTGTGTCACTTAAAGGTGCTGCAGGTAAAATTCGGGAACGAGAGAGAGCAGAAAAGAGCAAGAGAGCGCCCTCCCTACTTTTCTCCACCATTTAGAAGTGTTGCATTCATGCACCTGTGATTGACAGGTAAGATGGATTCCTTGAACTAATCAGGGAAGAGATGCCCTGATTGGCCAAAAAATTTGCCAGGAGTGGGCACGCAGGCAACTCGAAAACAGATATTCTCTGAGCGCAATTCACCCACTAACAGCTGACGGATGGATGTGGCATTTCTACTTAAATGATAGCTCTTGAATCCTACCTACACCACCTTTAACTAACAGACAAATGTGCAGTTAGGAGGCCGGATGATTGCCGGGGAAGCGCTGTATTTGGCAGCAGTTGGATTTCAATTGAAGGAGCTTCGATTGAGCTGGTACTCGGGGGGGCCTTTGGTGAAGGCTCAGTGAAATGGCTATGGACAAGGCTAGAATAAAACGCTGTTGAGCGAGAGATCCCGTTGACAGGGGAAGCTGGGGGAGGCATTAGGCACTCTGTTCCCGGGGCTTATCAAAATTGGTGGTATGCAGAAATATAATAAAATAGTCCCGCAGCTACAAAGAGCTAAACTCTCGCACAGCGTACCGATGTGCGATGGGGCCCACTTGGAGCTTTGTTCACTTGTCAATGTTAGCACATACAGAAAGCTAAAACCAGGAGAGAAATGTAAAAGTGACTCATGTAGGATGGCTGCGAGTGGTTGCTGGGTGACGTCGTACAGGGGCCAGGGTGAATTATTTTCAGTAGGTTTCCGTGTAACATGCAAATGGGACCCAACGGCCATTGTTTGTTATTTTTAATTTGTCAGATGCCTTTCATTTCTCTTCAAAACAGTTTTTCCATGAATATGTCCCGTCTACCGTAGACCTATTTTTCCATGGCTCACATCGTTAAAACAGATTCTAGAGCGTGTTAACTAAAAAGTGATACGTTTAGTACAGAGCACAGAGTAGAGTGCACTAGTTTCCCTATTTATTACCGTTATTACATCTTCCCGCCTTTTACTGTTATTGTATTTTTTTATAGCAACTACCACATTACAGCGTGTTCACAAGGGTTATATCTCTGGCTAATGGACATAACCTCTACAGAACTGTCCCCAAATGTCGGCCGTTGTCTGGCGTGCTATTTATGACACAATATCCTCGTGGCATCAGTGCGGCGAGAGCCATTTTCCTCTTGAGGGAAATGAAGGATGATGCAGAGGGAACATTTCTTTTGACAAAATCTGCAGCACTTGAGGCTCCTTTTGCCTTTCGCTTTCGAAGGCTCCACCACCCCCCCTCGCTTTTACCCCTTTCAGCAACGTGCCAGCTGCACCGTCGAGACGCCACCCCGCCTCTCGGAGAATTCCGATGCATGATAGGAGGACGTGCGGTTATTATGAGTCATATCACCTCCGGTGGACCGCACCGGTATGACGCATTAATGCATGCGTCCAACCACAGGCTCCACTCAAAGGTGTATTTAAAATGCAGATTGGATGTTGAGCCCTTGAATTACCTTCCGCTTTGACCCTTTTTTTTACGTGACGTAATCTTTTGATATTTTAACATCGCCACATCGAGGAATGATGTGAAAGACGTGGTGTTTGAAAGCCGCCATTTTAACGCCGATGACAACTCCTCGCAGGGAACCGGTGACTTAAACGTGGGCGTTGTTTTGCGTTATTCATATCGTGTATTTTTGTCCCCTTTATGATATACAGTTTGCTCAGCCCCTTTTGCGTCTCGTTGAATATACAGAAAGGCCTGGTTTTATTTTTGTTCAGCCATCTCAAGAGGTCAAATCGCGGGGATCGAGAAAATGGCTTCCTGCCCTAAAGCGGCGTCAAGCACGGGATTAAGAAGAAGATGAGACATTAAAAAAATAAAAGCGGGATGGAAAGGGAGTAAAAAAACGAAAAAGGCTGCTGTTTTCTCGGCGTTGCAGATATGGCTGCCCTGGCAGATTCACTCTGCTTTGGACTGTGAGCCAGCGTGACCTGCCCACATTCTCATCAGCAGTGGCTGCATCACGGGGGCACGGAGGCGGGAAGAAGATGATGAAGATGAAGAAGAAGAAGAAGAAGAAGGAGACGAAGGGCCTCTCTTCGGGGCCAATTGATTTCCAAGACTGCCCACCTACCAGATGATACCAATAGCGGTTAGCATGCTGCCGAGTCCACATATTTAAAAGCCGCACGGTATCGGCGAGTCCTCACGGCGATGAGCGGTAATTGAGAGTGATAGGGATCAGTTAGCACCAGGTTTCCAATTGATTAGGGGGTATGTGTATAAACGGACGGAGAGATCGATGGCCGTAGGTCAATGGAAATTTGAAAGAGCTTTGATGACCTACGCCGACTGCTAAGTGGTGTAATCAGTTTGTTGTATCGGCCATTTTGAATGGATTGTTCACACAACGACACTCTCATTCATCTTCGACGCGATGTAATACAATACCATCGGCTCCCAATCCATTACGGTTCCTTCCTAACCTTTCCACTAATTGGTAAATACTGTCCACAAACTTGTATTTTTTTTGTTATCTTTTTGAGATACAGGTCATTAATGAGCAAGGTGAGGCATCTTGGCTCCAGGATGCCTACAGCAGCAGACATTAGGGTTTGAATCCTGAACCTTTTGGCTGGGAGTCAAAATCCCTAACCACTAGACTATCCTAGCGGCCAGGATCGTAACGAAAACTAACTACTACTACTGTTAGTACTACTACCACTACTTCTAACTACTACTATCATCTTCATCTATCATCTATCATCTATATATGAGAGCTGGATGAGCATTAGCATATTTTTTGGGCACACTGCTATTAGCCTATAGGCCTATCTGTCATTGCCTCAATTACTTTTAAGGCTAGCAGACTATTTTAACGAGACTACGTGCTTGTGTATGAATGGTTTTGGAAAGCAATAATCAGTGATTACATTGTTATAATTGATAATTGAATCAAAAAGTTCCTGGTTATTTCTTGGTGCAATCGTTAACTTGAAGATAATTCACTTCATTAACCGATTGCCTGCAATGAGGCATGCAGAATTGTATTATTAATAGTAGCCTATGAATATTATGTTGACGTCTCATTACTCTTCTCTCTATTTCCCAAAATGGATTCCTCCACATCATTAACCTGGGGATATTAACCTGGGGAGAAGTTGCTCCGATGTGAAAGGACAGTTGAACGATTGACAGGTGTCCAATGTTCCTTAAGATGTTTGGGGAGTTTGAGGAAAGGTCGGTCAATGATTTTGAAAACTGCAAAAAATGTACCTGTGTTGCAGCCCATGTTGCATGACTGCATGCAACATGGGGGTGGGTGGGGGGGGGGGGGGGGATTGTAGGACACTTGAGAAGGCTGTGGACTGGTTGAAAGGCTTGTTGGGGTAGAAGGTGGATGTGGCCAGAGGATGTGGCGAGGGGTTGGCAAAGCGTGCTGCGTTAAGAGTAAAATCAGCCCTGGGAGGCACCACAGGATAAGATTTTCACACCACTGCTGTGGATTGCGATGCGCGCGCGCGTGTGTGTGCGCGTGTGTGTGCGCGTGTGTAGAGAGCGGGGCGGTTGCTTATCTGTCTGTGTCAGGGTCTATCAGCGTCTGTCGTGTTTACTCCTGAGGTGTCCGTGTGGCTGGGCCACTGCTCTGCCAGAGCTCCCAACTATCACACAGGGAACCTGCAGAGACACCCACACACTCTCTCTCTCTCTTTCTTCTCTCTCTCTCTCTCTTTCTTCTCTCTCTCTCTCTTTCTTCTCTCTCTCTCTCTCTTTCCCTCTCTCTCTCTCTCTCTCTCTCTCTCTCTCTCTCTCTCTCTCTCTTTCCCTCTCTGTCTCTCTTTCCCTCTCTCCATCTCCCTCTATTTCACCTCTCTCCATCCATTCCGTATTCTCCCCACCGCTACTTTGTCTCTAACTTACTTCCCTGCGTTTCTTCTCTTCTTTTTTCTTCCATCATGCTTTGCGCTCCGGGGGCAAACCCAGCGTCTCCCCCCGTCTCTCCCTCCACCTGGTGGAGTCTGGATGTGAAGTGAGACATGCCTTCACATGCCTTCACAGTACGTCTCAACACACTCAATTGGAAGGAGAAGGAGAAACAAACAACCCTGCCCGGCCTCCCCATGGTGTGCCAGCATGTCAGAACACAGAAGGCTACTGTGATTCTAGGCCATTTGCCGCACTTGCCAGTCACAGCTGATAAGGATTAAAGTGGTATCTTCCTCCTCTTCCTCCTCCTCCTCCTCCTCCTTCTCCCCGTCCTCCTCCTCTGCGTACTTTAGGATGCTATGTGTCCATACCAGGGCCACAGATGAGAGATAACGCCAGAGAGGGTTAGGGGCCCGAATAATCTGACACGTTTTTCAACAGAAACGGAATCCCATGATCCGACTGACCTTTGACCTTCATGAGGAGCGAAGGTTGTAGTGGCAGCTGCCTGCGTCCCATTGGCTCAGTGGCTCATGACTCCAGCGCTTCCAGTACTAACGACATCATTGATATTTGTGTGAGGTCATGCTGATGCCTCCTCCTCTGGTGGTGGTGTGTGTATGTGTTTGAGTGTGTGCACATCTGTGTCTATGTGTGTGTTCGAGCATGAGATAATCTGTCTGAGAGGGTGTGTGTGCATGTGTTTGTGTGTGTGTGTGTGTGTGTGTGTGTTCCAGCGTCTGTCTTTGAGTGTGTAAGTGTGTGTGCATGTGTTTGTGCTTGTGTATGTGTGTGTGTCTGTTTTTCTGCATCTGTGTTTGTGTGTAGGGGTGTGTGTGTGTGTGTGTGTGTGTGTGTGTGTGTGTGTGTGTGGGGCCGGGAGATCAATAAGCCATGATTTATTGATCACTAAAAAAATTATGATGCTCATTAGCCCCCCAACGGGAGCCATGGTGTTAAAACAGATGACAAAATGTCAGCA
>OOFB01017130.1:12170-26578 GCA_900323305.1 Trachyrincus murrayi | reverse complement strand
ACCAACTACACACACACACACACACACACACACACACACACACACACACTCACACATACACACACACACACGCACACGCACATACACACACACACACACACACACACACACACACACACACACACACACACACACACACACACACACACACACACACAGACACACACACACACACACACACACACACACTCACACATACACACACACACACACGCACATACACACACACACACACACACACACACACACACACACACACAGACTCTGGTCTAGACTGTTCTTCGTATTTATCTGTCATCTATACTAAATTAGGTTATAATGTAGGACAGCATTCAATTAGACCGGTACAACCAAGATCCTAGTAGGACCAGACCTCCTCCATGATAGACGCCTGCTCCAGACAGTATTGTGACGAATACGGCGGCCGTGCCAGGGGTCGGGGGTCAGAGGTCAGGGGGGTCAGGGGGTACTCCAGCTGGCAGGCAGGAGCACAGCGGACATCAGTGGGGTGGGGGGGGACATGGGGGCCCCTGTTGGGAGGGGGGGGGCAGTGATGGAACGCCGACCGTGGGCTCCTCAGTGGCTACTGTGGTGCAGGAGCTTTCAGGGTTTTTTATTTGTCCAATTGGCTTTCAGGTCAAAGGTCAGATGTTTTTGTTGTTGCTTTTTTTGGGGGAATTCAAGTTTGAAGATTTTTTTTCAATATGTAGGAGGAGGATCTTCTGTTCCCGTCACGCTGTGGACACCTACTGGGAACATCAAACAGCATTGATCCATTATACTGATGACAATTCACTTCATAATACTAAATAAATAAATACTATATTTAGTTTGAGTACTGTTTATGAATACTGACCAGGCTCTGAGAGGTTATTATAGGTCCTCTCTTGATAAGAGAAATGTTAACACTCAGGGTCATCACGTACAGATGTGTGTGCGTAGTGTGCGCCCATGTGTGTATGTGGGTGAACTTACACACATGTTTTGGCATCATTTGGTGGAGTTTTCCAAAACATTAGTTCCCTCGGAGTGGAAAATGTGTTTAATGAGCAGAGTGGAGAACACAGTAAGTAGCTATTAAACCTGCTTTAACCACATGCTGACTACCAGGGCTGTAAGGGGTGTGATCCAGACAGGACTCTATTTCTGTCTTGTTTCTGTGTGTGTGCGTGTGTGTGCGTGTGTGTGTGTGTGTGTGTGTGTGTGTGTGCGTGTGTGTGTGTGCGTGTGCACTGTGTCTAAAGAAGATGAAGTTGATGCTGTCTCGACCCCTCTGATCATAAGGTATCTCTTATTGTATCTCTGCGTTGTAAAGACCATGTTTTACCTCTTCCCTATCCTCCCCCTTCTCACCCCTCCTCCCCCCTCCTCCCCTATTATGAGGAGACTGACTGGAGCGTAGTTATTGCCGTGCATGGGATCAAGTGACTAATATTGCTAATGCCCGTCTCTCACACGGCGGTTCAGATAATCACTGTGGATTAACTCCTCACCGCTCACCTTCCCCCCTAAGACATCTGTCTCTCTCTCTGTCTGTCTCTCTGTCTCTCTGTCTCTCTCTCTCTCTCTCTCTGTCTCTCTCTCTCTCCTGTTCTTCTCTTTCCGTTCTCACAGACACAAAGAGCAGTAGCAGTCCAAGAGGAAGGTGGTCCATCAATTATATAAGACGGCAGGGTGAACGTCCCTGGTTGTAACCTGTATCCTGTGTGCCAGCCCATGTCTCCTTCTGTCTCGATCTCCCCCTCTCTCTCCCCCTCTCTCTCTCTCTCTCTCTCTGTCTCTCTCTCTCTCTGTCTCCTGTCATCGGGGCTATTGTTTGCCAGTGAGCCTATCTCGGGCATTACCTGTAGAGACAGGTGAGTCAGGTGACCGGGCCGGCCCCAGACCGGCTGGCTCGCCGTTGCCTCCTCGTCATCATCACTTTTATTCTCTTCTAACCCCCCCCCCCCCCCTCCCATCTTCTTCATGTCACCACGGTGTTTGACAATGGGGGGATTTCGGCGTGATCGTGTCTGTGCTGTGTCTCATTTTGCACAAAGTGATTACTGTTCATTTGGTGGACATTTGACGAGCTCAAAGCTAACTGGAGAGGGTAGGAAGGATTCTTTTGTTATTTTATTACTCAGTTAAACTGGTTTAGGATAGAGTTAATGCTGCTTATAAATTATCACATCTCTTTGTCATGATGAGAACGTTTTGAGCAGAAACATATGGTGTTGAGTCACCAGAGACTTCTCAGACCTCTCTTTGCCTGCAATTGGTCTGAATATCAGATGGTTGACAATTATATTGAGAATTGTATGACCAAGAGAGAATGTTGTAGACCAATGAAAAGTATCATAGGTTATCATGTCTTCATTTAGACAGATGGAGCGTGTGTGCGTGCGTGCGTGTGTGTGTGTGTGTGCTGCGTTGCTGGGCGTCTTATTATTTCAGTGGCAGCTTAATGACTCTTTATTTGGCCCTTGACACCCAGCAGACTATCATCAAGTGTTCCTTTAACGTGCACCTCCAGCCTCACACGGAGGTCCTCCTGCAGCAGCGAGCCATGCTCCATGTAATTCAAGTGGCTCCACTCCACTGTGAAGATCCTCTAATGTATCTTTGATGTCGGTGAGACGTCCATTAACGTAATTGTACATCATTGAGTTAATCTTAGTTATTTAGAGAGAGAAGCCACAACTTCCCTAAATGCTATGAGTGTGTGTGTGTGTTAAGGGGTGTCACGGAAGACAGTAAAGACAGACTAGTGGTTAGCCTCAAATCCTGCCTTCATGCTTAAGAGCGTCCTTATGGGATTTACTGTGTGTGTGTGTGTGTGTGTGTGTGCGTGTGTGTGTGCGTGTGTGTGCGTGCGTGTGTGTGCGCGTGCGCGTGCGTGCGTGTGTGTGCGCCCGTGTGTGTGTTTGAGAGGTTGGTGTAATGTCGGCGGATAATGTCTTAATGATGATGAACGCTTGATGTTGAGTGATGGTTTTGGTGTCTTTACCTGAGCCTGTTTGTTACCTGGCTGTACCAGAGATGCTCTGGGTTCTCTGTTTGGAAGCAGAAGAATCGATCAGTCATATAGAGATATATGCTGAGTGGTGCCAGTACGTTTGTAGTTGAAGTCCCCTCATCGAGTCCGCTTGATATCATCCAGACAAAACCCTGGACTGCTGACCATCATCAATAGCTCTCTGACAGATCATTTTAAAACTGCTTGCTTAGACTAACAAAACCTTCTGTCCAATTTCCAAAATAAAATAATAAAATATGAATTATTATGTATTATTATTATTATCAGTAGGACCACACTATTATGTGCATGTGTGTAGAGACTATACATACACATGCACTCATAGACACACACACACACACACACACACACACACACACACACACACACACACACACACACCGTGACCACAGTGCTAAAGGCCCTTTAATCCATATGAAGCCAAGAGCATTCAGTTTAATACGGATTTAAAGACTTTTGTTAAATGTTCATTTTGGTGGTTTCCCCATATAAGTCAAATTGCTGCAAGCTGCCCCATTTGGAGTGAGTTCTCTCTTAGATTTCCACATTAATGGGCATAAATCGTGACTTAATGCTGTATTTATATAGTTACGGACAGGCAATTTATTCTTGGCTCACTGCGCTTGCGTTATAACATGTAATCAATGTGTGTGCGCGCGTGTGCGTGTCTGGTTTGTGCATACAAACCCTACTTGCTGACATTCTGTTGTTCTCTTTGCCACCTAGGCTTACGTGCATGAAATACACACGCGTGTAGCAGGCACACACTCGCCAAGGGACTGTGTGTTGGTAAGTTGGTAAGATAATGACAAACTCTCAACTGTCACTCATGTTGCCCTGTCAGGTTCAGGTGACCAATGGGCACAGAAGTGTGTGATCATTGTGTGGATGAAGCATCTCAGGCCTCTGGTTCTGTGGATGAAAGCATCTCCTGTGATGCGAACAGGAGAGGAGGAGTAGAAGGGGGGAGGGGGGGGGGGGGGGGGGGGGGGGGGGGGGGGCAATTGATGGAAGGCCTCACACACTTTATCTCTCATCCCTTACATCTCCAGACTGTTATGGAGGCCCTGCTATCCCCAGTCAGGGGGCTTAAGATACAGCGGAGCATTTCCTGGATGCCCCTGCTTCTCCCTGCTGCTCGTTAGCTTCATGCTAGTACGAGTTCTTTAACGCCAAGCTAACACGCTAGCAGTGTGTTGCCCATCGTGTCCAGTTAATGGTTCTACTGTAAGTAAGGTGGCGGTGTTGAGTCCTGATACTCTGGGACTAGAGGAACTCCGGTGTGTTTATGTACTGATCCACGGGGCGGGGCTGGACGAGGGTTGGACCATATGGATCTGATAGAGAGCACAGATAACAGCAGACGCAGTGGAGCCATCTCTAGACCTAGACAGGAAGTGTGTATACTGGGACTGATCTCTCTGTGTGTGTGTGTGTGTGTGTCTTCCATAAAGCACTCCTTACTTGTCAGGTGAAAACATTAAAAAGCCATAAGTCAACTAAATGACGGCTTCACTGTGTATGACCCAAACCAGTTGTTCTGTGTTTGGTCTGGAAGAGAAAGAGCTTAAGAGTTGTTTTATATGGTCCGTGTTTAACAACCACAGGCCATGCTCGGTACTTGAACAAGGGATTGAGGTGAACTCACATGATTATGAATGTGTATTTACAGGTTAGGTTAGGTTTATGCCAGCACTAAGCTGATATCCTCAGCCTCATGTATTGATTACCTATGGTTGATTAGTTATTCTAACTAAAAGTGAGCCTGAATAGTGTCCTTCCATTCTATAAGGCTCTTTATTGACAAAAATATTATTTATTTTGCCTCCGAAGCAGAGCCAGATTAACAGTCACTCTTACAACTGTATACAAATACATGTTTATATGCTGTAATGATATGATCATGGACATTATGATCCATGTTATATAGTGTTGATGATTGCTGGAATATGAATATATAATCATATTTATTGGCAATTACTACTGTAGACTGGACTACCTAGCTAGCTATTTATTAACCATCTGCTTGTAAAGATATTTCAGACTTAAGCATCATTAAGCCTTTAGCCGATTATCATTCATGATAAAACTATTTTAAGGGCTACATGAACGATAGTATTGTGCCAGCAAACCATATGTGGAGACGCCTTGCATATAGTCACCCTCACAAGACTGGCTATCTTACATCTTTAGTTTAACTACTTTGTTCTGCAGTGCCAACCAGAGACTTCCTTACTGGCCGCTGACGTCACTACATCTAGTTCAACGGTCAAGAGAACAATATGATTTATTAGCAGACCTTTGCTCTGTTGTTTTCCATAGCAGGTGAATCCAAAGCGTTTTAATTGTTCATGACTTGTAGGCTACACCATGTTCAGGTAAGACATCTCTGACTATGACTCTTATTTTTCATCTTATTAACATATTAAAATGGAGATCCACCACCATGCTCAAAACATATAATAGTGAGTTGTTATTTTTCTTTACAGGACTTCTCTGATCGTCTGTGTCTCTCTGCTGATTCATGGAATAGCAGCAAAGCCGTATACACCCTTGGTATGTACCAATTAAAAATAGGAATGGTGTGTCATTGTTTTGTTTAAAACAGTTAACCTGACTGGATAACGGAGAGTAATTCTATTTTTCTAATTTCGCAGAATAAACTTGACAATGTAGCAATCCAAGACACAATCACGTAAGTTAACACTTGTTTACACTTCCATGAGTGGAACGACACATTTGGGCATACGATATCAATGAATTTGTTTCATTAATTGAATCCTTGAGGAATCTTGTTTACGAGCGAAGCACTTCCAATGTTCACTTTTCACCTATTGACGAGCTGTAGGAAATAATCCACACTGACAAAACACGTTAGAGTTATTATTGTTATGGCCTTTCCCTCCAGGTACGAGAAGGGAGAGGTGGACTGGGGCCTACAGGGAGAGCCCCTGGAAGACCTGGACGGGACTAGCTATGACATCGACCCCAGCATGAAGATCTGGCAGCGCGTGGCGGAAACGGGGCCGGACGGAAAATACCAGATGGCTGAAGAGGACCTCGGGGAGCTCCACCATCCTTCTGTGGTCGAAGTAGTCCCCATAAACCAAGAAGTAGTCCCCATAAACCAAGAAGTAGTCCCCATAAACCAAGAAGTAGTCCCCATAAACCAAGACATCTCCGTTCCTGACAAGGCCGTGTGGAACGTCCCTGGACCAGATGAAGAAGTTAGAAGATACCTTGCCCCACTCGCTGGCAACATTGGTTTCTCCCGGCCCAAGCCAGAGGAGGATATGGACTACCTGTACCATGCTGACCAGCGTTCAGCCGAACACGTGGAAGTCCCAGCGCCGGTAGGAAGTGATGTCATGGGTCAACCAGAGGTCAGATTGCACTCAGAGCCAGAGGAGGATATGGACTACCTGTACCATGCTGACCAGCGTTCAGCCGAACACGTGGAAGTCCCAGCGCCAGTAGGAAGTGATGTCATGGGTCAACCAGAGGTCAGATTGCACTCAGAGCCAGAGGAGGATATGGACTACCTGTACCATGCTGACCAGCGTTCAGCCGAACACGTGGAAGTCCCAGCGCCGGTAGGAAGTGATGTCATGGGTCAACCAGAGGTCAGATTGCACTCAGAGCCAGAGGAGGATATGGACTACCTGTACCATGCTGACCAGCCAATGCCTGTGGTGCCCTACCAGGACCTGGCTGATACACCTGATGCTGTCCAGCTCAGAGGGCAGCTGTCTTCTGACCAGCTGTCCTCTGACCAGGTGTCTTCTGACCAGGCAACGCAGTGGAAGCCCAGTGAACTAGAGGCAGACATTGATTATCTGTAACCAGTGATCCCGAGCAGCTAAGAGGCTTCTTATCATCATCATCATCATCATCATCATCATCAGAGCTGTGACAGATTTTCTGGCTTCATTTTCCTGTTGACTAACATTCAATTTGACAAACATTTGGAAGAATAAAGACCTTTTAAATTGTTTCCTTGTTTTCATGTTTCATGTTGTCATCAAAAGCACACGTATGTGTGGGATTATTAGTTTATTATCAAAAACGGTATCAGTCATTTATTTAGTATAGTATAGTAGTATTGTAATACATTACAAATGACATGTAACCTGCTCTGAAAGACAGTTCACAGTATTCATCATAAACAATTATAGATCAGCAAGTTTGGTCTGTGATTAATCATCATTATCATTATTATAATATAAACTGAGAAATATACATATTTTTATTGAGGAATAACAATTTCGTCATAGAATTTAAAATGTATTTCTCCTTTATTATAAAGATCTGTATTCACTGTAACAATGACAGAAACCTAAATAAATCATTTGTCATGTTAAAAAACAGACACATGCTGAGTGAATACTATTACAGCTGTATTACAGAGGGATCACCTTGAATACTACAGTACTTATATACTACTGCAGTAGCTCTTCAATATCAGGTCACCGAGCAGTCTCACTGTCCAGAGCAAACAACGATCAAGTCTGCTTCGTTTTCCAAATGTGTCGAGTCGTATTAACAATACTTGTATTTGTTTGTTACTTATAAAGCTAGTATTAGTAATATTTCTGCCAGAGATGTTATTCAATCAAGAGCATTTTTGTAAACTACCTTATTGGTTGATACTAATGAGTGAAATGTAAAGTGTAATACCTTTTGTAGACGCAGTACAACAGAAATGCAACAACTTGGTACATATAAATACAGCAAACCCTCTCTTCGCTCGTCGTAGAAGGACAATCTCTCAACTTTTTCGAGAGGTTTCTAAATTCAGACAAGCAACAAGAATAACCGATAATCAACAAATACATATTTCCTACAAGACTGAGGCTTCTGTGTTACAGATGATGTTGTCTTAACTGTGCCTGCCCATCATGATACAGAACATGGCTGTATCCCACATATATGTATATATATATATGTATATATATCCTATGCAGCCTGTACAGTGATGGAGGAAGCAGGGTTCATTGCTTAATGGATGGGTTGATGAAACAAACAAAGGAACATCATGTCATGATAACATCAGCCGGTCTACCGGAGAGGAACCATAAGTATCTAGTGGGAAAAGTTGCAAAATGGCTTCCAAAAGTCAAGGGATTTCAAGACCTATAATACAAAAATTAAAAAGGCAAGTACATTTTTTACGTTTATTTGACCATCCCTCCTGTCCCTGGGTACAGATTCTAACCCGAACCCTAACCTAACCCTAACCCTAACCCAAACCTCTAACCTCTAACCCTAACCCTAACCTAACCGAACCCTAACCCTAACCCTAACCCACTGTGGTTTCATTACCGTCAGCCCTGATCTCTTTTGAACCACAAACAGAAGACACCGGGAAGTTAACATCAGCGAGAACTGGAACGCAAACAACAACAACAACAACAACAACAACAGTCAAACGACACATCTGTCGGGTCTCTAGAGGGTAGATCTAAATATACCCAACTCATCCCCGTGGCCCATCCTAGCGAGGGCTCAGAGAGGTTCTGGAGACAGAACCGAGGGAACCTCCTTCAGAACCATGGAGACGGCAGTCACGGGATCACAGAGCGTCCTCTGATTGGTCGTTTGGGAGGATGGGCCATCCTTCGTGTTTGACAGACAAGGAAATGAGCAGCAGTGTTTTTTTAAATCTTTTTTATGCACAGTTATTAAGTTATCAATACGACGAATAGCGTGCATAAACCTATAGAACAAAGGTTTAAGTAATTATTGTATAGGTTACAAATTGTTTTATTCACAATTACAATTAGGTCTACTAGGCCTATATGAATGTTGAAACAGTTTTAATCCTATAGGCCTATGTAGCCTAAACTGTTCTGGTAATATTAGTTTCTGCTACTGGAAAATAATATTGAATCTGTTTTAGAGTTGCATTAAAATGACATTGCATGGCATTTCGGAGTTCCTTTAAAAATACATTTGGGGTTAAAAGGTGGGCTAATGTATCCACACATGTTTGACTAGCCGGTTAGATGAAGGAAACAGAGAAGTGTCCTATCTGTAACACCTAAATCCTTTTAATAATGTCCAGGTTTATGGCTATGTATTATATTATAACATGTACTATATATTCATCAATAAAACTATAGATATATAGATATATAGCAATCATATAACATGCCAAACATTACAAATATGAGCCTATACTAATAATAGGCCTATATAGGCCTATTTGTTCATATTAGGCCTACAACAAATGTTGGGGTTTCGGTGTCCTCTTAGCCACAGAACAGTTAGACAGGGAACACGGCACTGACATGGCAAGGATATTATAAAATAGTTTTAATGATAGCGAGCCTATGTGTTGAGTCTTAACTTGTTGTTTCTGACACCCTTGGCTGTGCATAATTCAAAGCAGACACCCGTGAATGTGTTCTTCTGGAGAGGCCACGATGTGAGATCATGAAAATATTTCCCATATGACTAACTATTTCCCCTTTGTTTTGTCCACATATTGAACATGCTCAGGAATCATGTTTTCACTATCCAACATGTATGTTTGTAGGAATATAAGCATGTTAAAACCTATATTTAGGCTGTGTTTTACCTGGGTGTAATGGACATCGCAGCAGCAGGCTTCAAGCAGTCGCCTGACGGGTGAGACTGAAGAGGAGAAAAGAGAAGCCCTTTGTGGGCCAAGTCTGTCTCTTGGTCTGAAATGCTTTCTCCTCATGTGGACCCACGCTGCTCCGGCTTTAGTTCGGCTTCTTTAAACCAGTTCATCACGCTACGAGGGTCTGCCAGAATGTAACTCTTTTGTTTCCGTGGAGAGCCTCAATTGGGTCTACATCTATTACTTTGACCTTTCAGCATCCTCGAAGCGGAGCCTCCTGGTCCACTCCTGGAAAGACGTTTGGTCCACTCCTGGAGAGACGTTTGTCCCACTCCTGGAGAGCCTCCTGGTCCACTCCTGGAGACGTTTGTGGGGGTTTTACACATAGTGATGCAACGAGTTTTTTGTCTCCCTTTAGAAATGTTGTTTCAGGGACTGAAAGCAAGCCCCGGGAGAATATTTAATGCAAATTAAAATCAATTAGGCTACGGGCCCTTGAAGATACGCGGACCCATCGTGAAGAGCATACATTAAGACTTGTTCTGGTGCTATAATCTTATGATTATAGTTTATTGCGTATTTTGACGGAGATAGGCTAGTGCAGTCGTGTTAATGACTGCACTACACACACACACACACACACACACACATTTTTACAATTAATTCTGCCTGAGAAAATAGGAACCTTTTTAGCATTTTTGATTTGATCACTAGGCCTAAATGTAGAGCTATGGGGCTATTTAAATCATTACAACTATATGGTTATGCTTCTTCTGTTTTGTGCTTGTATACGCGTTGTAATAGACCAAGGCCTAATACAATATAGACTATATAGCATATCTTAAAGTCTATAATATCAGGCCTTGCGAATGAAGCCTGCTTACAAACCTTAGGACAATTACCTTTTTGTATTCAAATTGTAATATTTTAAACACGATTAATTATGCCATGATTGGGCTATTAGTGGTTATTGTAGGCCTATATGCGTTTGTTTAACCTCATCACAAAGATGAGGTTACTTGCTTTTGAAGTCAATAAATGGGAAATATTTAATTTAGTCAGTTAAACCAGCTCATCCTCCTCCGTTATACTTCATAGTACACAGGAGAGCTTACTAGCCCCATCTTGCGGCCTCGTCTGGAAATGAAGCCGATTAAGTGAACCCATGACTGACAACATAAAGTATGAAGTATGGTAAGAGTTCACCGTATTGGCAAGAAATAAACAAATGCATTTGTCAATTTAGAATCATTTCATTTGTTTCCAACAAGACTATTAGAAATCGAATTAGGAAGACCGCTGCGGTGAAATCAATAACGATTTACATTTAATGGATTTTCATCACTGAAGTATCTATCAATTTATTAATCATCAATTTTAGCCTGCCTGGCAACAACCAATCCAAAATAACTGTTTATTTGTAAGATGTACAGAGGAAAATGAAAAAACCAAAACAATATATCAGTTGTAGAGTGTTTAAATTAGAAGGCAAAGTGGGTATTTAGTAACTGGGGCTGATGTCCGATGTTCCACTACTGGAAGTGAGTGACCAACCAACCAATCTTACAGGTTTACGGTGTGAGGGCTTGTATGACAGGTCTTCATTTGATCTTGCTTGCATTAATCACTTCAGATTACACACTAGGAGACTTCTCAGTGAGAAGTCAGTGTCTCTACTTATCCTGGAAGCCCGCTTTTCTTTTCTCCACAAAAGCAGTCATGCCCTCCTTACGATCCTCCTGGAGGGACAAACACACATTGTTGAAACTTAACCTTAAAACAGGATGGCTAACAAGCTTGTTATTCGCTAACAAGCTAGTTACCTCTCGGACCAGCTAGATGAATACTAACCGTAGCGAAGGTACAGTGGAACAGCCGTTTCTCCAAACGATTTCCCTCGGCCAGTGTCAGTTCATAGGCTGAAACCACAAAGATAGGCACAGTTAAACATAAGCATCAGTTGGAAATCCATACTAATATAAAAGTTTGTTAGTTGGTTTCCACCCACCAGCGTTGACCGCCTCCTTGGCCATAGCAGAGATCAGCTTGGAATTGGCTGCAATTTTCTCCCCACACTTGATGGCTTCTGGGACCAGTTGATCCACTGGGTAAACCCTACTCACCAGGCCTGGATACAAACATTTAAATGGAGTAGTATTTAGCATATTCAGATTTAAAAAATGTATCCGTTTAATATTTATTACTGTCCTGTCCTCATGGTTGAGTACAATTTAACTACAGGTCAAAAGAATATTGCAATACCTTGAACATTTTGAGACAAACCATTCTTATGTAAAAATATATATATTTAATTAAAATATTTATTTTGGCCATGTGTCCTGTGGTCTGTCTCGCCTGACCGCTAAGGTCCCTTACCTGACCGCTAAGGTCCCTTACCTGACTGCTTGGCTTCCTGAGCGTTGATCCTATCTCCAGTGAGCACCATCTCCATAGCCAGGGATTTCCCCACCGCACGGGTCAGACGCTGGGTTCCCCCCGCCCCTGCAGGTCAGCACAGGTCAGATGACACATTGATTGGCACTACATTAATGCACAGATTAATATATAGAAAATATGATCATCTTTGAATACCGGGAATGGTTCCCAACAGGATCTCTGGCTGTCCGAACTGAGCCTTCTCCCCAGCGTAGATGATGTCACACATCATAGCCAACTCACAGCCTCCACCCAGCTGCCTCCACCCACAAATAAATAAACATTTAGTTTGGATTATTATTTCATCTGGTCTGGTATACATTTTATAAAGAGTAACTGGACTTTATATTGCTCACAGCGAATCCATTGACGGCAGCGATCACAGGCTTCTTGGACATGGACACTCGGTTCCAGTGAGCCAGGAAGTTGCCCCCGTAACACTCCTGGAAGCTCCTGTTCTGCATCTCCTTAATGTCCGCCCCCGCTGGAAAATACATCACAAATAGATTTTATTATACATTATAAAATGTAGTCATGTAAACAAAGTGTTCTTCTTAGTTGATACTCATGTTGCGTGGCAACATTTATCTATACATGCACCCTAATCTGTAACATGTACATTATACATACATACCAGTATGTGTGTATATACAAGTTAGGGCTGAACAATTAATCAAAATATTATCGAAATCGCAATATGGCCAAGTGCAATTTCAAAAACACACCGTTATAAAGGAAGTACTGTAGAGCTGCAGAGATGCCCTGGCCTACACATTTTCTTCTCTAGATGTTTGTTTGGTACAGACCCCAACAAATGTCACATCATGATATCAATAGTTTTGAAATTAAAATGAAAAATGATCATTCCCATTAATAGTGAATCATATCTGTCAAAATAATCGCAATATGACTTTGATGATCATTCAGCCTTAATACCAGTGTCAGTGTATAGGTGAATCTCCATGTTCGGTCTTTGTGTATGTTCCCTTATTGTCAACAGTTTAGACTTCATACAATAAGACTGCAGACTGACGTAGCCACCGCTACACCGTCCCTCACCAGCGAAGGCTCTGTCGCTTCCAGTGATGACGACAGCTCCGATGTCTCTGTCGGCTTCGAAGGCGTCCAGAGCCTTCCCGACCTCCAGCATGAGTCCATCACACAGAGCGTTGAGGGCCTTGGGTCGGTTGAGTTGGATGAAACCCACGTTGTGCTTCTCACCACGCTTCTCCACCACGATGTACTCATACGTACTGCCGCCTGGTCGACAGGAACACAACAGAGTAGTGAAGTACTCATACGTACTAAAACACAACAGAGAGTAGTGAAGTACTCATACGTACTAATACACAACAGAGAGTAGTGAAGTACTCATACGTACTAAAACACAACAGAGAGTAGTGAAGTACTCATACGTACTAAAACACAACAGAGAGTAGTGAAGTACTCATACGTACTAAAACACAACAGAGAGTAGTGAAGTACTCATACGTACTAATACACAACAGAGAGTAGTGAAGTACTCATACGTACTAAAACACAACAGAGAGTAGTGAAGCAGCTTTTAATTCACCAACACATACTGTATGTTGTTGTTAGTTATTTACAGTTGTGTTGTTCACAGTAACTGGTTGTTGTTGTTAGTTATTTACAGTTGTGTTGTTCACAGTAACTGGTTGTTGTTGTTAGTTATTTACAGTTGTGTTGTTCACAGTAACTGGTTGTTGTTGTACGGTGGTCAGGTGAACTACTCCACTGCTCTGCTCAGGTGACCTCTCCCTCAGTCCCTAAAGATAAACTTTGATTTCATAAGTCAAGGCTAACACAAGTCAAGGTTAATGATTGAAGAAACAGCGCGTGTCTCCATAGGGTTACGTATGGTTTGCAGTGGTGGGTAGTAACGTGTTACAAGTAACGCACAACATAGTTTTTTAGAGGTAGAGAGGAAGAGATGGAGAGAAAGAAGAGAGGTGAGGAAGAGAGGGGTAGAGAGGAAGAGATGGAGAGAGAGAAGAGAGGTGAGGAAGAGAGGGGTAGAGAGGAAGAGATAGAGAGAGAGAGGAGGGGGGGAGGAGAGGGGGGGGGGGGGGGAGGAGAAGGAGAGGGGGGAGAGGGGGGGGGTAGAGGGGGGGAGAGAGAGGGATGGAGAGAGAGAAGAGAGGTGAGGAAGAGAGGGGTAGAGAGGAAGAGATGGAGAGAGAGAAGAGAGGTGAGGAAGAGAGGGGTAGAGAGGAAGAGATGGAGAGAGAGAAGAGAGGTGAGGAAGAGAGGGGTAGAGAGGAAGAGATGGAGAGAGAGAAGAGAGGTGAGGAAGAGAGGGGTAGAGAGGAAGAGGTGGAGAGAGAGTGGGAGATTGTTCATATCTCA
>OOFB01017125.1:29463-41570 GCA_900323305.1 Trachyrincus murrayi | reverse complement strand
GTCTGACTGGTTCCCTGGGTAAGACAGGGGGTTTCCCCCCCCCCCCCCCCCCCCTCCTCGAGGGCCTGCTAACGCCTCGTATTACCAGTACCAGTATTATGACCAAACACTGAGCTAACGGCATGTTCCACTTCCAAACACTCAGCTAAGACTATGTTTCACTACCAAAAACTTATATTGGGCTAATATTGACACACACACACTAAGTAAGTATCCTAGTTTCCACTAAACATTTGATTTAAAAAAAATAATTTAAAAATTCAAAAGAAAATAAAAAAATCCCTTCTATCTCACACTTCTAAAACCAAACACTCCACATCCCATGAGGACTCACTGTCAGACTCTTCCTGGTCAAGGACCAGGATTTTGACCGTGGCTATGTCTGATTGGCTGTTGGAGTCGGTGACCTGCAGCTTGTAGACGTAGGTCCCCGGGTTCAGGTTGACCAGCAGCAGGTCAACTGTGGCCTAAAACAAAAAGATCATTCTGCCTTTACTAACACACACACACACACACACACACACACACACACACACACACACACTTTTTGTGAATTAAACTACGGTAAGTACATTTGTCCTCTGTGTGTGTTACCTCCGTCACCGCGGAGGGGCCCCCATTCTGAAGGCTCCACTTGTAGTCGGTGATGGTGGCGTCCTTCGGGGCCCGGCTCTCCGCGCCGCTCAGTGTGACCGTCTGATCCTGCCTGACCACCATGTTGCGGCCCGCCACCGCCACGGGGCCCGCAGGCTTTCCTGGAGATAATAGCAACACCTGTCAGACAAGCAGGGGCCCTATAGAGACAGCACTATGGGCCGATACAGAGACCGAAACAGGGGCCCTACAGAGATAGTATCATTCGTAAAGGCCCCCAAAAGAACAGCAACAGGGGCCCTACAGGGACAGAAACAGGGGCCATATAGAGACAGCACTAGGGGCCAATACAGGGTCAGCACTAGGGGGCACTAAAATAAGGAGTCCAGGGGCCCTACAGAGGCAGCACTTGGGGCCAATACAGGGAGAGAAATAGGGGCCCATAGAGACAGTCAAAGGGGCCCTAGAGAAACAGTACTAGGGGCCCTACAGAGACAGTACTAGGAGCCCTACAGAGACAGTATTAGGGGACCTAAAGATAAAGTACTAGGGGCCACTAAAAGAACAAAACCAAGGGCCCTACAGACACAAAACCTGCATCTAGCAGGTGCTCTTCAGGCATAATGCATTATAATTGTATCATAATATTTCATCCTGGAAAGGGCTAGCTCCAATATTTCAGACAGCCGAAACACGTTCAGAATGTATGTTTCCCATTTGTTGTGAATTGACTGTTGATATAAATATTACAAATTAGAAACCAAATACATTTGCTTGTTAATATAGGTGCACATTGAGATCTACTCTTAACATTACACCCAGAATGTTAAATTACTCAAAACAATGCAATTAGAATCAGAACAGCCTGGCGCTAGTCCACTTCCTGGCTCACCTGCGATCCCAGGTGCTTCCAGGTGCTGTTGGTAGACGGACTTGAGAACAAAACTACTGAAACCTTTCTTTCGGACGAACCTGCAGGCGAACTCCTGCTTGTAGAGGCAGTTGAAGAGAGCGCAGGTGCTGCCCTCCTCTCGCTGCTCTACCAGCACCACGTTACACTGAGACAGTTGGCAACAAGCCTCCACGCAGTCCCCGGCCTTCTCTACCAGCGGAGACGCGATGACCACCGCCCCTCTGCCCACCGAGGTGTCCGTGTCGACGACAAAGCCGTCCTGGCCGTTCTGGAACTTCGCCGCGCAGTCTTGTCCGTTGATCATGTGCAGGGTGTGGATGAGCACTGCCGACAGAAGTCCGGCGCGGAGCAACATGGCTACAGTTGCTTGCTCGGCTCTCCTCTTAAAAGAACGACACGGCCCAAAGACACCCACTTTCCCCTCTCTCTCTCACTCTCTGTTCACCCGTTGTCTTTGAACGTATTTTAGCGACAGAAACCCAACATGGGCTCTTAAGACAGCAGGAATCACTTGACAGACGACTGGACTTCCTGCTTTGGGTGTGGCAATTTATGGACTGACGTCACCTCACACCAGGGGTTTCAGGTGTGTCATAGGCATACCTGGAAAAGTCCGAACGATGCAGAGGTGGGACGTTTTAGTATCACCGGAGTTATTGAAGTTTATGTAGAATGTTTAATTGCTTTTTTTGCCTATGGGCTTTCATGATTAAAGACATATTCGTTGTCATTCAAATAGGTTATAAAAAAATGACACATTTTGGTGTGTGCGTGTGCGTGTGCGTGTGTGTGTGTGCGTGTGTGTGTGTGTCAGAGAGAGAAAGAGAGAAAAAGAGAGAAAAAGAGAGAAAAAGAGGGAGAGAGATGTATATACATTTAGGCCTATGTACGGTTTTAGGTTGTTATGGTATTGCACTGTTTTACTGTTCATTATCTTATTTTGTATCATACTTGACTGCTTACGTGATTTGGCAATGTAGAAGACAATAAAGCCTTTGCATTTAATTACATTAGAGTTGAATGTAATTACATTGAGAGATTTTGTTGTTATTTTTGGTTTCCAATGTCGAAATAACCACTCTCTGGGCCTTATTGATATTTATCCAACACATTCCAAAATTCAATGTCCAATAATGTGGTCCAGAGTGAAGTTCTTGAAGTTGAATACTTTAACTGTAGACTGTAGATGAAATCAAATAATATACTGTTGAATAAACAAAGGGTTGTATCACTGCATGCGAGCACAGTTAAAAGACTGTGTCTTCATTAGGGCGCACCCAGCAGCCCTGCGCTACTTAAAGACTCCTTCTCCTACCTGCAGAGGGCGTGAAACTCAAAAATAATTAATCCACACAAACCAACTACAACTTGAGATCAATTGATAAGTAAATAAAGTAAATGCATTAATAAGTAAATAAATGGGATTCTGGCTCGTACAAAACAATAACATTGTTTTTCTGTGTAACTTATTTTGTGTTTATTAAGCCCTGCACATTGAGACTAAAAATCCTTGTATGTGTAACGCATACAAGGATTAAAGCATGGTAAGATATATTTCGATTAATAATAATAATGTAAATAAATGTGCAAATCGTCCTACTATACATACAGGATAGCCACACACAGGCTCTACCGCTTTCAAAAGTAGAAAATCTCACAGTTCCAACTTGCTTTGAACGCAGCAGCAAAAGTGACGCTGACTACCGGAAGTGACAAGGATGAACGGTCCAATCACAGCACGACAATAAAGTACGAAGATGCGGAATCGTCCAATCAGTTTTTAGGTTCGACTTGCGATTGATTTGAATGTTGTTGAAGGTTTGGCAAGAAACCTCCGAAGTTATCAAGGTACCGATAATCGGTTGTTTATTTACGATATATTGCAGTTAACGGGTTTCGTATGTAGTTAGTTGAGGTCGTTATTTAGACACACACGTTTTATTATTTACAGCGCGTTCACATGTTTCTGTGTACATCGCTGGGTGTCGATGGACCGCTACAATACAGCCATATAATGTTCAATTTTCATGTTTAAATTTATTGTGTACTATCGCAACCTCTTCGTGAGTCTCTGTACAGTCATCTATGTTGTGTGTCTGTGTGTATTTTTTGTGTATAATGTGCGTATTCTTCTATTTTTATTTTTTTTGTATTCTTCTGCTCTACTTTTGTGTTTTCCCATTTAATTTTATGTTTCTACATAGTCCTATCTTTAACAGAGTCCTTGTTTCATCCTGGCATTAATGCACTATTCTGAATCCGTAGTCATGGCAGAGGCAACAGGAGGATGGCAACCCTGCAAGGAAAACATCCGTCCTCCTCAAGTCACAACACAAGCCCTGGGTTTGAACCAAGAACCTCCGACCTCCCCGGACACGTGTGACGCCTCGCAGGCAGCGATCCAGCAGCAGAGGCAGTATGTACCAGCCGTTGAAACACGTTATAACCCATAGAGGGTCAATCACTGCTTCAATAGCAGATCTTCATTCTGTAACCTTGAAGGCACTTTGACTTCTCCCCGGCAGGCAGTTTGAGTCCCAGCTGCGTGTTTCCAGTGGAGATGAAGCCCTGGATTTGTGGGACAGGTGAGAACCAAACCCAATATACTACATATTCAATAATAATGTTGGTAACACTTTACAATAAGGCACACAAAATTGGCAGTTGTTACCAGGGAACAAACGAGGAACTAACTTCTAGTGAACCATTAGTTAATGAGTAACTCCTAATTAAATTGTATAGTAGCTAATGATAGTAGCTAATGGTTAGTTAATTAAGAAACAAGTGAATCAGGAACAACTTGATAATTTATGAATCGTTAATAAGTACTTCCCTATTGATTCCCAATGGAGGACTATATAATAGATACTGATGAGTTACTAGAGAACAGACTGGGACATCCTATATAATTAATCATTAGGTAATGATTAGTTCAGTATCTCTGAATCGATCATACTGACCACTTTCTTCATGAGTCGTTCCTGATTAACTCTGAACCAGCCGGTGAACGGCACAAAACTAGTAACGACTCATTCATTACTAGTTACTTAAACATTAGTTACTGTTTTTATTATTATTATTTTTTGTAACCTGATGAAGGTAATGTGTATTGTGTATATACGGTATATATATTTTGTAGATTCAGCATAAATCTATAACACAATATTGTGTTGTGCAGGTACGTGACGTGGAGTCTGCAGGTGTCCCCAGACGGCCAGAGGGACGATGGACTGCAGCCCCTGCTGGAGAGGGCAGTGATGCAGTTCGCTAACAAGAGCTACTTCAACGACCCGCGCTACATCAGCCTGTGGATCAAACTGGTGAGCACTAGCTCCCTCGCCTCAGTCAGGGTAGCATGAAACCCTGATGTTGTTTCTGCATCTTGGCTGGTGATGTGGTTCAACACGGGCCCAGATATAGACTACAGTTGATTAGGTTAAAGGGACACTATTTTGCCACCATCACCACATAGGTACCCTTTAAACAATCGAAAGCAAAAGAACGACTGATGCTGTAGGAAGGGATGGCTAGGATGGAAATTCTTGCTGAATAGACAAAGATCAAATAATAGCTGACAGATGCAAAACGAAAAAACAAAGTTACACAAAGAATAATTCTCTGCATTGGTCAAACTCAATACCGACAGGTTGCTGTCAGATGACCTCCATGGTGGTTGCTAACGGCCTCTGGGCCTGGGGCTGGATTTGTGTTGCAGGCCCAGAACAGCTCTGTGCCAGCGGACACGTTCCGCTACATGGAGGCCCAGGAGGTGGGCCGGAGCCACGCGGCCCTCTACGTGGCCTGGGCCCAGCACCTGGAGAGCCAGGGAGAGCTCCAGCAGGCGGAGAGGGTCCTGCAGGAGGGCCTGAGCTGTAATGCCCAGCCCCTGGGGACCATCCAGCAGTACCTCCGGTAGGCTGGCTGCACTCCAAGGGCTTTCACACTATGAAAAGAGAACAAACGCATACCTCACCGAACTTCTTTTTTGCCATATCTCTTGCCAATCTCTCCAAGATTTTGTAACTTGCTGAAATCTCCGCAGAAGACGGCAATGCGAACATTGTGTGTGATTGGTCAGAAAATCAAGGAAGGCGTGATTTATTTTGTTTTATTGGTTTAATGTTTTTATTATTCTGATTTCCTGTCTCCTTGGAGACCCCATTTGTCTAATAGAACGCTCAGTGATCAAACTGAAACCGCATTGAGTATAAAACAAGGTTGTCCGCAAATAACTTGACTGAAAAGTGACTTATTTTCAGTTAGCCAGGGCTAACTCCTTACTGCATTCCTGCTCTGACATCGTTTAGGTGTGTGGGGTGTATTACGGTTGTCATGACGATGTTCTCACCTTCCCAGGTGTGTCCAGGTGAGAGTGTCTGGTGCAGGTGTAACCGCGGATGTCAGCTCCCCGCCCAGAACCAGCCAGGTGGACCTGCGGCCGCGCGGCAAGAAGAGGCTAGCCGAGAGCGCAGGTACTAGATGCTAATGTAGCGCTGCAGTCCCATGCTGTTAGCAGCGAACAGTGAGTTGAGTGAGTGAGTTAATCAAATCACCCACATGTGCTATAACCTCCCATGGCCACTGGGGGTAGTAGTGAGTCTTATATAAGTGCTTTTCGGAGTACTCGTCGTTTTATATCATGTGTATAAAAAGACAAAATACAGCAGTAAAAAATTAAACAATATATCAATAAAAAGTCACATGAAAACATTACAGACAGAGAGGCGAGGAGAGTTCAGTTGAACGGGTGCCCTGTGTTTTATTTCCCTTCAGGCTGTTCTGTGGGGTTGAACCTCCAGCTGCCCAGTGTGGTTCTGCGGGCTCAGAGCCTCCCCCTGAGGGCCGCAGAGGGCCCCCACACCACCACCAGGAGCCTGACCGGGTGAGTTCTTACATCTGTTGGATCACAAGCTCTGTTTAGTAAGCCGTAATGGACCCCACCTGGCTCTGAGAGAGACGGAACGCGCTAGCACAGATAAGCAACCACTAGCGAAACCTGCTGTAACTTTACGTTTCAAAGGCTGTATCTGTACATCTAGGGCAGGTCTGTATCTGTACATCTAGGTTCAGGTCTGTATCTGTACATCTAGGGCAGGTCTGTATCTATACATCTAGGGCAGGTCTGTATCTGTACATCTAGGGCAGGTCTGTATCTGTACATCTAGGGCAGGTCTGTATCTGTACATCTAGGGCAGGTCTGTATCTGTACATCTAGGGCAGGTCTGTATCTGTACATCTAGGGCAGGTCTGTATCTGTACATCTAGGGCAGGTCTGTATCCGTAGATCTAGGGCAGTGTTTCCCAACCTGATATGCAGATGGGCTCGTGGGAGATTTCGGACTTATTCGCTATCGAAGTTGTATAGTATATAGTTGTTTGTTTCCTGAATTCGTTTTATTAAAACGAGTAATTTAAAAGGTCTTTACTCATTCGCTCATTTTTAGCCACACGAATGGAAAACTATTACTACTAAATGGGGTCAAAAGAGTTTGCGAACCACTGATCTATGGTGTTGCCACGGAAACATGACTTACAGAGACCCTAAAGAGGAGCTGGGGCCCGCCCAACTGCCGTCCTCTGAAGGGGGTGTGGCTAGTGAAGAAGGAGGCGTGGCTAGTGAAGAGGGCGGCGCGGGTATAAACAAGTGTAACGAGCGCAGCATGTACTGCAAGGACCAGCTGACCAATGGGATCGAGGAGTTCTGCTTCGAGGAACTCCGCGCCCAACGCTACGCCCGGGGCCAACGGCAGGAGGTTGATGGTAATACACGTGGTAGTACTACTTATTGTACCACAATAATACGCTGTTTGTACAGCAGATGGCGCAACCATTGTTTTGTTCACTGTAGTGTCAAAGCTATAACCCAAGTGTCTAGTTTACATGTACTTTACAATACAGTAGTACTGTATTCTTTTTATTGTGAACTTGATACTTCATTTGCATTTTTTTGTTATACGAGTAGTTGTTCTCTGTCGCCCAAACTGTTTTATTATTACTTATTGATATTTCATTTTGCACACTGATGTTCATCAGTTCACTGCCTCAGGGATTGCCAAAATATATTTGGATATAATATTCGTTTCATGGCGTTAATACAAGAAAGAAATGGCACAGTCAATCCTTGACTTTTCGATACCATGGCTGTACCGTACCGTGAGATAATGGTACCGTCCCATCCCTTTGACTACATATTGTACATCCATAACTACAGATTAGAAGTACTTTAGTAGTAATGCGCTAGGTAGGTAGTACTATAGTTCTACTGTAGTAGTAGTAGTAGTACTGTGGCAATGGATGTCGTTTGGTTCCTCCAGAGAAGATCCGACAGATGAATGACCTTGAAGAGAAACTCAAACAGGAGCTGGAGGAGAAGCAGAGACTGCTACAGTTACGGAGGACCCAGCCTGCACCCCTGGACCAGGTACGTACACCACCCAGCTCTACCTTCACCCTAGGGTCTGTATAGTCTGTCTTGAATGCTCATTGATGAGAACTCTGAACACCTTTTGTTTTACTTCCTGGTTTTTCGCGTCCAGGTGGATAAGGGCGGGGCTGGAGGCGGGACCGATGACATCAGGAACCGTCCACTGGCCGAGCCGTTCCACATCTTCTCCGACCCCTCGTCTGGCTCCGCCTCTGCAATGCCTGATGGGTAAGGAACACTCCCCCCAGATAGAAGTATCGAAACTGTGTCCCAATTCCTTCCCTAACCGGGCCATCTCCACAGCAACCAGACCATCTCCTTAGCAACCAGACCATCTGCTTAGCAACCAGACCATTTCCTTTGCAACCAGACCGTCTCCTTAGTAACCAGACAATCTCCTTAGTAACCAGACCCCCTCAACGTCGCCTTGACAACCAGACCATCCTCCTTAGCAAAACAGACCGTCTCCATGTTTTCTTTGCAGGGCCGGCAGACCCAGCCCACTGTTCAACGATGTCTTCTTGCGTCCAGGAGAGAAGGGGCCCAGTTTAAAAATCCAGTTTCCCCGTCCCGGTGAGCTCTCTGAACAGACAGGGCTGGTCTTTTACGGGCCCCTGTTTCACAGTTGATTAGCCATTGCAAGCCATTTTAAAAAATCTACTCGTTTCTGACGTCACAAATGTGGGAGTGTCCGCGTATGAAGGGTAGACCGGCCCACCAGTTGCTACAGTCCACTGGCCAGTGGTGAAATAGGGGACCTTTGAAATGACATGACTTCAACGTGGACACACGATGCGCATCGTGCTAGCCGTCTGGCTTAATGCTCTGTGTGTGCTGCTCTCTGACAGGCGGTGCCGTGGCATCTGGAAACTCTCACACTGCCGAGGTTTGTTGCTTCATAAACAGTTTTGCTTTATTGGATCTTTAGATGCTAAACTGTTGTTCCCCTCCGATCCCGTCAGCGTCTTCAAACACAGGAAGCCCAGCTATACATACAGCTAAATCACTAGCATTAGTATGACTGTAGCTGCATAACTAGTATGACTGTACTATGACTGGAGCTACATAAATCACTAGCATTACCGTGGTATGAATGTAGCTGAATAACTAGTACGACTGGAGCTAAATAACTGGTATTACTGTAGTACGACTGTAGCTAAAAATAACTGATATTACTGTAGTACGACTCTAGCTAAATAACTAGGGTGCTACTGTAGCGTGACTAGCTAAATCCTTATGGTGATACTGTGGTATGACTGTAGCTGTATTATGACTGTAGATGAGTGTCTGTAGCTGTAGTGTGACCAGGTACTCTTCTTGTCCTCTCTAGGGCGCTGAAGCGAGTCGCTTGTCTCTGACCGAGGCGGTGGTGGGCGGGCTCCAGAACAAGACACTGTGTGCCGTCCCCGACAACACGCGGGACTTCGCCGGCTTCGCCCCCCTGGTGTCCACACCCTACGTCAGAAGAGCGGCCTCCTCTGGACCTGGTACCTCCTCCTCCTCCTCCTCCTCCTCCTCCTCTGGCCAGTAAAGCAGAGTTGTTATCACTAGAAAGACTTTTAGACGGTCTGGCACAGATTCTCTCTAAAGCAGTGGTTCCCAACCCCCGGCCCGCGGACCGGTTCCAAGGGGGCCTTGAGAACAAGGTTGGGAAGCACAGATTTAGAGGAGTGCCGTGAAATGTTTCTAAATTAATATTCATTATATCCCTATTCAAATGTTCGCAAACAAAACCCCCATCTGATTTGATCAATAGTGCACAGATATTGTATTGTCACATGGGTGATATAAATTGTATATTTGATAGAACAATCCTGTGTGTGTCTGTGTCTGTGTCTGTGTGTGTCTGTGTCTGTGTCTGTTTGTGTAAAATGCAATGCGTGTGCAGACCACCAGGGGGTGGTGTCTCAGGAGCAGGGTGCTGACCCCTGCCCCCCCCAGCACGAGGGGAGCCCCGGGAACAAGCTGAGTCCCATCCAGGAGGCCAGTCTGGAGGCCTTCAGCTGCCTGGCCCCCGCAATTCACTCCTCCGTGGGGAGCACGTCCACCAACGTCCCCCACACCCCCGAGACTGGTACACACTGGTTACTGATGCTAGTACTAGTACACCCACTGGTAAATTATACTAGTACACACACCTGGGGCTCCTGTGTGATCCTGGGGACTGTGTTGATTCCAGATGAGGGCCCCCTGCTGAGGGACCCCTGTAGCGGTGAGACGAGGAAGCGTCTCCTGGACCAGGCAGAGGTCAGCTCCTTCCCAGGCTACCACACCGTGGGGACTCCCCTCCCCCACGTGGACCAAGACACCCAGCTCTCTCTCGGTGAGCTCCTTATCCCCTAGCGACACACCTGTAACCCCTAGCTACACGCCTGTAACCCCTAGCGACACACCTGTAACCCCTAGCTACACACCTGTTACCCCTAGCGACACACCTGTTACCCCTAGCGACACACCTGTTACCCCTAGCGACACACCTCTAACCCCTAGCGACATGACCTGTAACCCCTAGCGACATACATGTTACTCCTACATGTTACCCCGTACTGTTATACTCATTTTTTTATCAATAAAATTCACATTTATTGTTGGTGCTCCTTACATTTTGATGGGTGCTCTTACATTTTAGCTGGTGCTGGGAGCACCAGTGCTACCAAGTAAAAACAAAGACCCAACTGGGTCTCTAACCCCAGCGTGTGTGGTGTGTCCAGGCAGCGAGGTGGTCTTCCTCCACACCAAGGTCCAGCAGGAGGAGCGGTTCTCTGTGTTCTCGGGCCATATGCAGGGGAACCACGTGGTGCTGAAGGTACTGGAACCACCATGCTGCTCTGGGAGGGAGAGGGATAGACGGGCAGGTGGGTGTGTAGGTGGGTGGCTGGATAGGTGGGTAGTTAGGTAGATGGATTGACAGGTAGGTAGAGAGACAGCTAGGTGTATAGTTGACAGACAGACAGACAGGTAGATAGAAAAAGCTGTACAGTTGACAGGTAGGTAGACAGACAGACAGACAGGTAGGTAGGTAGGTAGGTAGGTAGACAGACAGGCAGGTGTACGGTTGATAGACATATTGACATCCTGCTTCCTGTCCAGGTGGAGAGGAGCTTGTTGCCGTGGGATTTCTACGTGGTGTCCCAGCTGAGGAGGAGGCTGTCCCCGAACTCCGCCCCCCTGCCTCACGCACGCTGCTTCCTGTTCCTGGATGCCTGTGTCACCCTCTATACGCTCCCCCAACACCAGAGATTAACTGTGAGTTCCTCTCCCCCTCAAGGCCCGGTATACTTATAATTATACTAATACATAATCCTGTCATAGGTTACTAATATAACTGCTGCCATGATTTGCTTTATTGTTGATTCATTGTTCCACGTAATGCAAGTTCTTCATCTGACCTCTGACCCTGTGTAGGAGTGGGCAGGGCTGAGTCAGGAGGGGGGTGTGGCCAGCGTGGTTTCCAGTCTGCTCCTCATGATGAGAACCTTCCACTCCTCCTCTCTCCTCCTGGGAGCTCTGGACACAGACTCACTGCTCCTCACCCACGGGTAACTCCTCCTCACTCCTTTCTCCTCCGCATTCCTTCCTCCTCCCCACTCCTCCTCCTCACCCACGGGTAACTCCTCCTCACTAAGGATGGGTACCGAAACCCAGTATTAAACGCGCCCGGGGCTAAATTATTGGCTGTCATCACGACATGGACATTTAGTTGACGTCATCATTTAATTTCTGAAACGCTTCAATTGGCTAACGGCCAACGCTGACGGAGCATTGGTTCAGTGCGTCGTTGGGGTGACCCGGTGGTTTTGTTTCCCAGGGACTCCGGGGACTCCCTGCTGTGTGTGGATCTGCTGTCCTCCCTGGACCTGGAGCTCCAGACGGACCTGACCTCCGCCTCCGGGGTCCCTGCCGCCCTCGGATACATCCAGCACGGGGTGCTGAAGACCACCGACTCCCCCTACCAGGTCGGGCTAGAAACCTAGACGTGTGTGTGTTACTGACTGTGTGTGTGTGTGTGTGTGTGTGTATATAACTGACTGTGTGTGTGTGTGTGTGTGTGTGTGTGTGTGTGTGTGTGTGTGTGTGTGTGTGTGTGTGTGTGTGTGTGTGTGTGTGTGTGTGTGTGTGTGTCTCCTGCCAGGTGGACCTGGTGTGTCTGGCCGAGGTGGTTCATCTCCTGCTGAC
>OOFB01017125.1:0-20763 GCA_900323305.1 Trachyrincus murrayi | reverse complement strand
TCATGAGGGACTATCGACACCAGAACGTGGTCCAGATGTTCCGGTCAGCTTTGGTGGAGGAGGAGCTCTGGGTCATCATGGAGTACCTCCAGGGCGGCGCCCTCACCAACATCGTTAATTAAACCAGGTGAGAACACCTTGTTAATGAAACCAGGTGAGAACAAGTGAGCTAGCACTTAGCTGTGATGCTAACCTGTGTGTTGTGTCTAACCAGGCTGAACGAGGAGCAGATAGCCACGGTGTGCCAGGCTGTCTTGCAGGCGCTGTCTTATCTCCACGCTCAGGGAGTTATCCACCGCGACATCAAGAGTGACTCCATACTCCTAGCTCTGGACGGCAGGGTAAGACCACTCCATAAATTAGTGGACACACACATACCTACCCACACACATATATGAATAGAGTGACACACACAGACACATAGACATGAGGGGGCAGCATAGTCTAGTGGTTTGGGTGTTTGATTCTGAGCCAAAAGCTACCGGATTCCCGATGGCCGCAGGCTACCTGTAGGCATCCTTGAGCAAGATGTCATAACCCCTACATGCTGCTTAATGACAATGTCTCTGAATTCACTGTAAGTCTCTGAGGATAAAAAAAACCCATAGTAAAACAGTAACCAGTCTCGTCTCTTCCTGCAGGTGAAGCTGTCAGACTTCGGCTTCTGCGCTCAGATCAGCAAAGACGTCCCCAGGAGGAAGTCTCTTGTTGGGACGCCATATTGGATGGCCCCAGAGGTGGTCTCCAAGACCCCCTACAGTACTGAGGTAGACATCTTAAACCCTGCTGCTAAAGGTTCTGGTTTAACTGAGGTAGCCATCTTAAACCCTGCTGCTAGGTTGTGCAGCACTATCACTTTTTTGTAGCTACTACTATTTTGATTGTTAATGTGCTGCAGGTGTGTGTGCTCCAGGTGGATGTGTTAACTATGTGTGTGTGTGTGTGTGTGTGTGTGTGTGTGTGTGTGTGTTCCAGGTGGATGTGTTAACTATGTGTGTGTGTGTGTGTGTGTGTGTGTGTGTGTGTTCCAGGTGGATGTGTTAACTATGTGTGTGTGTGTGTGTTCCAGGTGGATGTGTGGTCTCTAGGCATCATGGTGGTGGAGATGGTGGACGGTGAACCTCCGTACTTCAGCGACACGCCGATGGCGGCCATGAAGAAACTCAGAGATGACCCCGCCCCCAGCGTCAGGAACCCCCACAAGGTGTACACACACACACACACACACACACACACACACACACACACCTCTCCATACTCATGTTGTTGTTGTCTCCCCAGATCTCTCCGGTTCTGAAGGACTTCCTGGGCTGCATGCTGACCCGGGACACCACCCAGAGGGCCACCTCCGCCCAGCTCCTCCGCCACCCCTTCCTCCTCCAGGCCAGCTCCCCGCGTTGCCTCGTCCCCCTGGTGGAGCAGTACCGCAAGCGCATGTCCCTCTGCTGAGCTAGCCGGCTAGGCTAGCGGTGGGAAACACGCTCAGTGAATAATCCACTGGATAAAAACAACCCCCGCAGAGTTATGGATCCTAAACATGAAATCCTACTTTGTCTTGCTTACTGACGACCGGTGAGTAGAAACAGAGCAGCTGGCCACCAATGTGACGTGGTGTAATCTGAGGAGCAGAAAACCAAAAGGTCTCCAGAGTTGGTTGACTGGGACCGCTGGTTCTGCTGGTTCTGCTAGTTCTGCTTGTTCTGCTGGTGGAACAGAATCTGTTGAGTGGCCCGACCGCAACCTGGTAGAAAACAATATGGCAGTGGTTCCCAACCTCGGGGTCGTGACCCTACTAGGGCTCGTCTGATATGACGTGGTCACTTTGGGAGCGTTTTTGAACGACACTTTCACTGGGACATTGAGATCATGGGCAGATGTTGATAGGGTTAAAATGATCCTAAAACGGTCCTAAAATAGAGGTCACAGGCCTGGGCACCACTGCACTAAAGAAACAGTTAGGTATATTAAAGATAATAATGACTGCACAATACGACACCTCATGGACTCACCACATCCTCTCTAGAATTTAGACTTAGACTTAAGTGTAAGTCTAAATTCTGTTCTAAACAAATTTAGAACGGGTTCTACATTTTTAGAACTTTTAGAACAGAATTTTGAACAGGTTCTAAATTCTGTTCCTTAGAACTCATTTAGTAAAATGCTTACTTTGAAAATGCCAAAATAATTCACATTTCAGTGTTGTATTTACATTCCAAATATACATTTTATTTGTATTTATTTTCAGTGTTTTTTTTATCTCTAATTGTTCAGAATTGGAACAAAATATCTGGTATTCACATCGTTATACTGGGTCCGCTGTAAAAAGAATCGATTACAATTTTAATTTAATACGGTGTTCAAGTGTACGAGATGTATGAATGATGTTGACATGCAGTCATATAATAATTTGGGCTGGCTACCTTATTGAAGCTAGAAGCCAGCTACTGAATGTGTAGTTTGGGCTGGCTACCTTATTGAAGCTAGAAGCCAGCTACTGAATGTGTAGTTTGGCTGGTAGTAAATTATTTATGTACATAAATATATATAAAGAATCTATATCTATAGATGGTCACTCTGAGACCCTCTCGGTTCCGGATGTGTTTTGCCTATGGGATTTACTGTGGGTTTTTCCAAGAAAGCTTGGTTTGTATGGTTCTACTTATTCAGCTGGTCTGACGAGAGCATAATTCAGCGTAATTAAATTAGATTTTATTTTGAAAACTAGGAAAGACGAGAGAAAAGTAATGCATACAAGATTGTGTACCTTATCGTGCCAAACGTACAATAACTACGATTCCCATGGTGCAATTCAACTCTACCCTAGTATATAAGCCTCGGTTAAGTTGAGTCTCGCGGTTGCACAAAGTGAAATAGCGAGGGTGCAGTGTTTTTCACCCGACTGCAACAAAACCACTTTGGTGTCCACATCTGTTCAGCTTTTTTTTCGCTTTCCCAGGTCGCAAGGATGCAAGATTTCTTGGTTGTAACAGTAAAATAATGAAATAATCAATTCCCTCGTCAAAGATTATGAACCTCTACTGCGTGATATGGTTTGGCCGTAATTAACTGAGAGAATAATTTTCAATGGGGATTTAACATGGGGGACTTACTGCCAAGGTCTATAGCAAAATATGTCTTTATATTCGATGTTCCACTTCAACTCTTTACGAGAGAAGTGAATGAATTCCTGACTAAATATATATATATATATTTCTGTTGAGAGATGCTGTGGTTAGTTTGAAATAGTTTGTATTTACATATAAAGACATATATGTAAATGTAAATACATTCAAAAATAAAGCCCTCTCATATACTGTATCTCTCCAGTCTGTCAAGCGTTGCTCCATCTCTGCTCGTGGTTTGGTATTATTTATAGTCTGCTGTCTCGCGTTACACGCTTGGAATGGACTTAATGTGCACCGATACAAGATACGTCTTCTTTAGCAACCATCTTCAATCCAATGGGCGATGTCTTCCACCAGCCTCTTGCATTCCGTGCCTGTCTGAGCATGTGTGTAGGAGTCCTCCCGTCACCAGCCCTGAATCAAGTCCCCGCAAGACTCCACCCTTCTACCTCACTTTGCCTGGGCCGTAGGGCCTCTGGGCCTCCTGCTGGGTTGGGTGACGTAAAGAATTATGCATCACGTAATCTATTCCATGTCTTATTTGTCTTTTTTGCTGTGTGTCATATAACACACAGCTTGTTGTATAAGTTAAATGCATTGTTATATTTATTGTTCTATGCATCGTTATTTATATCGTTATATATTTTTACATGTGCCATTATCTACATTGCTATGCACATGGTTGTATATTTTCTTATTGGTTATTGGTTGCTGGTTCTTCTTGTTCCAGCGAGAATGACCAAGTTTGAGCTAAGTATAACGTGTTGTCCTGTAGATAAGACGGATGAGGACAGGGCTACTTGGTGATACCACACTTTATCAGCCGGCATTTTAAGAGGCAGGATCGTTGTTCTATTAGTGGAGACACCAGAGCACTGTGGCCACAGTTCCTGGTTCTTCCCTAGCATGTGACGAACAAGCCCGTCCTCTGTTGGTGTTGTCTGGGGGGTGGAGGTGGAGTACTTTCAGGTGGAGGATTTGTTTGGATCAAACAGGGTGGTGTTGAAACTGTTCATTGGGATACATGTCACAATCGAGTCAGATTTATTTGTAAAGCCCTTGGTCACAGTTCCAGTCTCAAAAGGCTTCACATGCCCCACATTATATGACACCTCATAACCCTCAGGCCCCTGAAGGACCAGGAGAAACTCCCTCAACCCAGAGGGAAGAAACCTTGAGAAGGAACACATTTTTGTGAATTAAATTATTCACCTGATTTTGTTCACATTCACATCACAGGTGACTTATATATAAATAAATAAATAACAATTATTCAAAGTTATTACTCTGATTATCTATTTTTGACAACTGAAAACATGTTATTCTCATGTGTTTTGTGGTGGTGGCAGAAGTCAGACCAAAGTCCTATTTCCTAAACTGAAATTGAAAATGTTACATGCTTGAAGTGTATATTACGTGAATACAATATACAGCATTGTGTCTTGTGTCTCTATCTGACACAAGTCTAGTATTCTCTGTGCTAAATGTAGAGGTGTCTGTGCGTCTTATCGGTCAGGACAGAAGGATGGAGATAAACTGTGAAATGCTAGCCTCCATAGATGGACTGTAACAGCCAAAGGTCCTGGATCTGACCTCACGGTGGACAGATTAAATCACCAGAGGCTTCCTAATATGGAGCTCAGGAACCCTTTATAAAGAGGCCCTGGAGAGGATGAGCAGAGTGGACATCGCTTCTTCAGCCAGTGTCATCCCCGACCTACCAGGAACTCTGTTCTACCACTGCCTCCACCATGGGTGACGCTCTGATGGCTGAGTTTGGAAAGGCTGTTTGCTACCTCAGGAAGTCTGACAAGGAGCGTCTGGAAGCCCAAACCAGGGCTTTCGACATCAAAACGGAGTGCTTCGTCGTAGACGATAAAGTGGAATATGTCAAGGGCCAGATCCAAAGCAAGGACGGAGGGAAGGTTGTGGTCAAAAAGGAGGATGGCACTACAGTGACTGTTAAGGAGTCTGAAGTCCATCCACAGAACCCGCCGAAGTATGATAAAATCGAGGACATGGCCATGTTCACCTTTCTCCATGAGCCCGCGGTGCTGTTCAACCTCAAGGAGCGCTATGCCGCCTGGATGATTTACACCTACTCCGGCCTCTTCTGTGTCACTGTCAACCCCTACAAGTGGCTCCCGGTGTACGACGCTGAGGTGGTGGCGGCCTACCGAGGGAAGAAGAGGACCGAAGCTCCTCCCCACATCTTCTCCATCTCAGATAACGCCTACCAGTACATGCTCACTGACCGGGAGAACCAGTCGGTCCTCATCACCGGAGAGTCCGGCGCTGGGAAGACCGTCAACACCAAGCGAGTAATCCAGTACTTTGCCAGCATCGCTGCAGTTGGTGGCGCAGTTAAGAAGGATGCCAGCAAAGGAACCTTGGAGGATCAAATCATCCAGGCCAACCCTGCCCTGGAGGCCTTTGGTAATGCCAAAACCCTGAGAAATGACAACTCCTCTCGTTTTGGAAAGTTTATCCGGATTCACTTTGGGAACAGTGGCAAGCTGAGCTCTGCGGACATTGAGACCTACCTGCTGGAAAAGTCCAGAGTCACTTTCCAGCTGAAGTCAGAGAGGAACTATCACGTATTCTTCCAGATCTTGTCCAATCAGAAGCCGGAGCTGCTGGACATGCTGCTGATAACCAACAACCCGTATGATTACTCCTACATCTCCCAAGGAGAGGTAACCGTGGCCTCCATCAACGACTCTGAGGAGCTCATGGCCACTGACAGTGCGTTCGACGTCCTTGGCTTCACCCTGGAAGAGAAGATGGGGGTGTACAAGCTGATTGGTGCCATCATGCACTATGGCAACATGAGGTTCAAGCAGAAGCAGCGCGAGGAGCAGGCAGAGTCAGATGGGACTGAAGCAGCTGATAAATCAGCGTACCTCATGGGCTTGAACTCTGCAGACCTCATCAAAGGCCTCTGCCACCCCAGGGTGAAGGTAGGAAATGAATATGTCACCAAAGGTCAAGGGGTGGACCAAGTCTACTACTCCCTAGGTGCGCTGGCAAAGTCAGTGTACGAGAAGATGTTTAACTGGATGGTGGTGAGGATCAACCACTCCCTGGACACCAAACAGCATCGACAATACTTCATAGGAGTGCTGGACATTGCAGGTTTTGAGATCTTTGACTTCAACACCTTTGAGCAGATGTGCATTAATTTCACCAATGAAAAACTGCAACAGTTTTTCAATCACCACATGTTTGTCCTGGAACAAGAAGAGTACAAGAAAGAAGGCATCGACTGGGAGTTCATTGACTTTGGAATGGACTTGCAAGCCTGCATTGATCTCATTGAGAAGCCCCTGGGTATCATGTCTATTCTGGAGGAAGAGTGCATGTTCCCGAAGGCCAGTGACCAGACGTTCAAGTCCAAGCTCTATGACAATCACCTGGGCAAAAACAAAATGTTTGAGAAACCGAGAGCAGCGAAGGGAAAAGCGGAGGCCCACTTTGCCCTGGTTCACTATGCCGGCACGGTGGACTACAACATCACCAACTGGCTGGTGAAAAACAAAGATCCTTTGAATGAGACGGTAGTGGGGCTTTTCCAGAAGTCCTCCCTCAAGCTCCTCAGCGTGCTCTTCTCCAGCTTTGCGGGCTCTGACGCGGACAAAGGAAGTGGCAAAGGAGCCAAAAAGAAAGGCTCGTCCTTCCAGACGGTATCAGCCCTTCACAGAGAAAACCTGAACAAGCTCATGACAAACCTGAAGACCACACATCCACACTTTGTCCGCTGTCTGATTCCTAATGACAAGAAAACTCCAGGAATCATGGACAACTGCCTGGTGATGCACCAGCTCCGCTGCAACGGTGTCCTGGAAGGTATCAGGATCTGCAGGAAGGGCTTCCCTAACAGGGTTCTGTATGGTGACTTCAAACAGCGTTATCGAATCTTAAATGCTTCTGCCATTCCCGATGGACAGTTTATGGACTGCAAAAAAAGTGCAGAGAAGCTGCTGGGGTCGCTGGATATCGACCACACCCAGTACAGGTTTGGCCACACCAAGGTCTTCTTCAAGGCAGGTTTGCTGGGTACATTAGAGGAGATGCGAGATGAGCAACTGTCCCGCATTATCACCAGGATCCAAGCCAACGCCAGGGCCATTTTAATGAGGGTGGAGTTTGCCAAACTTGTGGAGCGCAGAGATGCTCTGTTGTTGATTCAGTGGAACCTTCGTTCCTTCCTGGGGGTGAAGAACTGGCCTTGGATGAAGCTTTTCTTCAAGATCAAGCCCTTGCTAAAGAGCGCTGAGTCGGAGAAGGAAATGGCCAACATGAAGGATGAATTCAACAAGCTGAAGGAAGCCTTGGAAAAATCTGAGGGCCGACGGAAGGAACTAGAGGAGAAAATGGTGACTGTTCTCCAAGAGAAGAATGACCTGACTTTGCAGATTCAGTCCGAACAAGATACATTAACAGATGCGGAAGAGCGCTGTGAACAGCTCATTAAGAGTAAGATTCAACAGGAAGCCAAGTTTAAAGAGATTACCGAAAGAATGGAGGATGAGGAAGAGATGAACGCTGATCTCACAGCTAAAAGGCGGAAGCTCGAAGATGAGTGCTCCGAGCTGAAAAAAGACATCGATGACCTTGAGCTGACATTAGCCAAGGTTGAAAAGGAGAAACACGCCACTGAAAACAAAGTGAAGAATCTCACGGAGGAGCTGGCTTCTCAGGATGACAACATCCTGAAGCTGAGCAAGGAGAAGAAAGCGTTGCAGGAGGCCCACCAGCAGGCTCTGGACGACCTTCAGAGTGAAGAGGACAAGGCCAACACCCTCAGCAAGGCCAAGATCAAGCTGGAGCAGCAGGTAGATGACCTGGAGGGTTCCCTGGAACAAGAGAAGAAGGTCAGGATGGAACTGGAACGTTCCAAGCGGAAGCTGGAAGGCGACCTGAAACTCAGCCAGGAGAGCGTGATGGACCTGGAGAACGACAAACAGCAACTGGAGGAGAAGCAGAAAAAGAAAGACTTTGAAATGTTGCAATTGAATGGACGAATAGAAGACGAGCAGGTGGTCGGTGTCCATCTGCAGAAGAAACTGAAGGAGAACCAGGCGAGGATTGAGGAGCTTGAGGAGGAGCTTGATGCTGAGCGTGCAGCCCGGGCCAAAGTGGAAAAGCAGCGCTCAGATATTTCTCGTGAGCTGGAGGACATCAGTGAGCGTCTGGATGAGGCCGGAGGGGCCACCTCAGCTCAAGTGGAGCTCAACAAGAAGAGAGATGCTGAATTCCAGAAGATGCGCAGGGAATTAGAGGAGTCTACACTTCAACACGAGGCTACTACAGCAGCACTGAGGAAGAAGCATGCTGACAGCGCTGCTGAACTGGGCGAACAGATTGACAACCTTCAGCGCGTCAAGCAGAAACTGGAAAAGGAAAAAACTGAACTGAAATTGGAGCTGGATGACCTATCATCCAACATGGAGTGTGTGGTAAAAAACAAGTCCAATGTTGAGAAGATATGTCGCTCGATGGAAGACAACATGAACGAGTACAAGACCAAGTATGAGGAGGCTCAGAGGACGATCAATGACTTCACCACCCTGAGAGCCAAACTTCTCACTGAGAACGGGGAGCTGGAACGCCAGCTGGAGGAGAAGGAGTGCCTGGTGTCACAGCTCACCAGGGGGAAGAGCTCCTACACCCAGCAGCTGGAAGACCTCCGCAGGCAGCTGGAGGAGGAGGTCAAGGCAAAGAACGCCCTGGCCCACGCAGTGCAGTCGGCTCGTCACGACTGTGATCTCCTGAGAGAGCAGTTTGAAGAGGAACAGGAGGCCAAGGCTGAGCTTCAGAGGGCGCTGTCCAAAGCCAACATTGAGGTCTCAACCTGGCGGACCAAATATGAAACGGATGGAATCCAGCGTGCTGAGGAGTTAGAAGAAGCCAAGAAGAAGCTTGTCCAGCGTCTTCAGGAGGCAGAGGAAGCCATCGAGGCTGTGAACGCTAAGTGTTCCTCCCTGGAGAAGACCAAACACCGCCTCCAAAATGAAATCGAAGATCTCATGTTGGACCTTGAACGATCCAATGCAGCATCCACAGCTCTGGACAAAAAGCAGCGGTCATTTGACAAAGTGTTGGCCGAGTGGAAGCAGAAGTTTGAGGAGTCACAATGTGAGCTGGAGGCGAGCCAGAAGGAGGCGCGCTCTCTGAGCACGGAGCTCTTCAAACTGAAGAACGCCTACGAGGAGTCTCTTGATCAGCTAGAGACCATAAAGAGAGAGCACAAGATCCTCCAGGAAGAGATCTCAGACCTCACCGACCAGCTCGGAGAGGGCAGGAAGAACGTTCATGAGCTGGAAAAGCTCCGGAAGCAGCTGGAGCAGGAGAAGACAGAGCTCCAATCAGCGCTGGAGGAGGCAGAGGGCTCTCTGGAGCACGAGGAGGGCAAGATCCTCCGAGCCCAGCTGGAGTTCAACCAAGTGAAGGCCGACATGGAGCGGAAAGTGTCAGAGAAGGACGAGGAGATGGATCAGGCCAAGAGGAACTACCAACGGATCATCGAGTCCCTCCAGTCTTCTCTGGAATCTGAGACGAGGAGCCGCAACGAGGCACTCCGCATCAAGAAGAAGATGGAGGGGGACCTCAACGAGATGGAGGTCCAGCTCAGCCAGGCCAACCGACAGGCGGCCGATGCGCAGAAGCAGCTCAAAGTCATCCAAGCATTCCTGAAAGATACTCAGATACATCTAGACGATGCATCCCACGGGAACGATGATCTCCGAGAGAACATGGCTCTGGTGGAACGCCGGAATGCTTTGATCCAGGCGGAGTTGGAGGAAGTGAGGTCGGCTCTGGAGCAGACGGAACGAGGCAGGAAGCTGGCGGAGCAGGAGCTGACCGACGCCACAGAACGCATGCAGCTGCTTCACTCGCAGAACACCAGCCTCATCAACCAAAAGAAGAAGCATGAGGCGGATCTTCTCCACCTGCAGACTGAGGTGGAGGAGGCCATACAGGAGAACCGCAACGCAGAGGAGAAGGCCAAGAAGGCCATCACAGATGCAGCCATGATGGCGGAGGAGCTGAAGAAAGAGCAAGACACCAGCGCCCACCTGGAGCGCATGAAGAAGAACATGGAGCAGACCATCAAGGACCTGCAGCACCGCCTGGATGAAGCCGAGCAGGTCGCCATGAAAGGTGGGAAAAAGCAGCTTCAGAAGCTGGAAGGACACATCAAGGAGCTGGAGAACGAGCTGGAGGCCGAGCAGAAGAGAAGCACGGAGTCCGTCAAGGGGATGCGCAAGTATGAGCGCCGCATCAAAGAGCTCACCTACCAGACGGAGGAGGACCGCAAGAACCTGGCCCGCATACAGGACCTGGTGGACAAACTGCAGCTGAAGGTGAAGTCCTACAAACGCTCGGCTGAGGAGGCAGAGGAGGCGTCTAACATCAACGTGGCCAAGCTCCGCAAACTACAGCATGAGCTGGAGGAGGCCGAGGAGCGGGCGGACATCGCTGAATCTCAGGTGAACAAGCTGCGGGCGAAGACCAGGGACGGCTCCTCCAAGAAGGGTCTGGACGATTAACACGCCCACCGATGGTGAGTCACCGCACAACACACGTCTGTTATTAGGCAACAGTCCAGAAACACAACCAAACACCTGTTACCTGGCAACAGGCCAGAGACACAACAAACACCGTACTAGATAACAGTCCAGGAACACAACACACGTCTGTTACTAGGCAACAGTCCAGAAACACAACAAACACCTGTTACAAGGCAAGAATCAATTAACAACATTAGCAACTGTAGATCAACATGCCAACCTAGGTTCATAGCCATTCTGGCAAAAACATAATTATTTACTACTACTAATTTTCATCTGCTGTCCCTGGGCAGGTTGATGTTTATACAAGCACATATGACACATATAGATCATCACATGTTGGAAACTTCGGTTGAAGATTAAAGTCCTAAAATGTGACATGGTGCTTTTCTTCTTCTCCATAGATACTCTACTCCCTTTGGATGGACATAGACCCGCGTGATGTGTCTGTTGCCATGGGAAGCCTTGCCTTGCTCTAGCTGTGCCTAATCCAGGCAAAAGTATTCATAACTACGAATTGCTGTTCAATGATTCAAAATTATGCTTTAAACGGTAACAAAATATATTAAAATCTGCAGGGTTTTTTTCTCTCCATTTTGTAAACATTTAAGGCATTTCATTTCACATGATAGCCCTATATTTTACCATAATGCATTTTGTTGTATCGATATTACACACTTCTGGTGGTGGGTGTGTCGTATTGGTATTGGTTACACCTGTAATTGCACTCACCTGTTCATCGTTTGGCATTGATTGGCCGAAGGAGAGTTGGTGAGCTAGGGAGCGACGCTTTCTGTTGATCGCCGGAAACTCAAAGAACGCAACTGCAAACTAATAGCAATATGGAACGCAACTGTCTTTGATTTATAGTTTATTGCTTAATTAGGAACGCTCGACAATTGGTACCAGTTTAAGTTGTAGCTTACTATTTTAAAATACATAATTAAACCATATCTCTGGAGAGAAAATCATAGTGAACACAAGTGAGTAGAAATATTAATTCATGGGTAGAAAAAACCCCTGTGAGATCTGGATCACGGGCCTATTAATAATTTTACATTATTTCTAAAGTAACTGTCAAGTTGAAGTCTCGTAGCTAATTCCTATGCATATAGGACTAATGTACGCCTAATTGAGAAATAAAACCATTACATGTAGCCTAATACTACACAATGCATTCATGTATAATGCTAATTGGGGGTCAGAATTTCAGTTTGTCAAAATAATATAAAAATTAATTGTATGTAATTTGATCTTTAGTGTTTCATTTCATTGTAATATTTCTAGGCTAAAGAACGTTTGTGAAATGTTTTAGGCAGCGCTGCCCTCTAGTGGCTATTGCAATGCGGATCTATGTAATATACACATTAGTAGGCCTAATCAGAATCAATCAACACAATGCTAAAGTGCCAATTGAGTCGATTATTAGTTTTAGTTAGCAGGAATCTATGGAATCAGATTGTTTTTCACCCATTAAATGGATTTTATGTTTAATCTAATTTGTTACCTATTGTTAAATTAAATGATTAGCAAAACTTTCCTAATTGCAACACACAATAGAGTGTACTATTAAACCACAGGGTGGCAGTAAATGATCCTTGATGTACAGTGAATTTTAGATGTCACGAGGAGGGTTAGGACATCTTCCTCAGGGAGGCCTACAGGTAGACTGCATTCGGGATCAAACCCAGTACCTTCCAGCTGGGAGTCGAACACCCAGACGTTAAACCTTGAACCTGAACTCTGACCCCAGTCACAAGAGCTTCTTGACACGAAAGGTAAATTATTGGCAAATGGGAGGTTATGAAGACAATTGCAGAAAAATGAAAAACACGTGGAACAAGTGTACTTCGTTTTATGATTTAAGAAAGGAGCTTGGAAAGACATTTAGATCACAGCAGTCATAAGTTGGTGAACTCCGATGTAGAAAACGGTAAGGTGAACAGTATGTATTAAGCTAGGTATAAATGGACCATGGCCCTGTAGGATTAGCCCCCCTATACATGGTTGTATACTGAGTCATCCAGGACTAGCATGTCATTCATCTTTGGAAGTTCAGCATCATTTTATTGTTGTTATTGGGGGAGCTAGAGATCACGCAATTAAGCACACCAGAGCTGACCTTCTAAAGATGGCCGTCTGAGGGTCATGGGTTTACTTTCGCATTGACAGTGTTCACACAATGTGGGAGAAATGTAAAATGTGTAATTAATCAGATCAATCAGTTTGTATGCATTAGGATGAAGATGCTTTAAAACGACGACGTCCCGAAAGCCCGTCAGCATCTCTAGAAGCCATGGCAGTTGCCTTTTATTCTGATTAGTCAGAGTTTCCATGACAACTGCTCTGTTTTAACAGTTTGTTAGTTAGTCCTGCATCATGTATGGTGTTAAATGCAGCATAAAGACACAACCTAGCAAAAACCAAACATCTAAACAACACACAACCTAATAAAAGCTAAACACACTAACGGATCGAAAGTACACACACACACACACAGTACTCAACCCTCGTCTCTTAGGCCAAACCAGCGTAAATAAGAAGTCTTTATACCGTCAGGCAAAAGTAATGAAGCAGATCTCACCATCATTTAACACTTTAAGATAGACTTTAGCGGCAGTATGGGCTTACACGGCATGCTATATGCTACATCATGACTCAACACCCAGCATGCTAGATGATATATGCTATGTCATGACTTAACACCCAGTAGGATAGATGCTAGCGTGCTAGATGCTATGTCATGATAAAAGACCAGGCAGATAGATGCTTGGCACTTCACCATGAACTATTAGCCAGCTAGACCTTTGGTGCCAAGTCATGGCATGCTTTGATGTCAATGAACACAGCTAAAGCCAATCAAATCAGAGGAAATGTATGACAGAATTAGCACCAAAAATGCTTAACTTGAACTTGTATTTAAAAGCTTTTCTTCAGAAGGAGTTGAACGGGGAAGGATTAAGGGGAAAGCTGAAAGACATTAAAAGCACGAGGCACCGCTGAGCCAGGCAACGCAGGTCCTGAAAAAGTGCAGTTTCTCATCTTTTTGGTGTTTTTTTAAGTGCATACATTTGTTGTCACATTTATGGCTTTGTGTTTAGTAACCGCCGACAGCCTGCTAGAGTCTCTTGGTGTGTTTGGAGTTGTAGTGGCCCCTCATATCCTTACGCAGGCGAAACTTCTCGCCGCACACGCCACAGATGTACAGGTGAACGTCCATGTGGCTCTCCAGCTGCTCGGTGCCGGGGAACACCTGGAAGCACACCTGGCAGATGGTCTCGCCGGCCGACAGGTGGGAGATCATGTGGCGGACGTGGTCGTGTTTGAGGAAGGTGCCCCGGTCACAGACGGGGCACACGTAGCGCGCCATGCCCTTGTGCATGTCGGTGTGCAGCCGGAGCTGGCGCTCCCGCAGGAACTGTTTGCCGCATGTCTGGCAGCTGAACTGCTTCTCGCGGGTGTGGACCGTGTAGTGCTCGCGTAGGTGGCAGCGCTGGTAGAAACCCTTGCCGCAGAGGCTGCAGAAGTGTTTGCGGCGGTGGTCCGGTTCGGCGCCGTCGTCCGAGGGCGCGGGCCGCAACAGCTCCTGGTCGTGGCAGGCGAGGGCGTGCTCCAGGGCCCGGCTCTCGCTCTGGAACACCAGGCCGCAGTGGAGGCAGGCCAGGTCGGCCGGGTCCTGCAGGCCCTCCTCCAACCCCCGCGCCGCCGCCTCCTCCTCCTCCTCTTCCAACCCCCGTGCCTCCTCCTCCTCCATCAGGGAAGAGTCATCCTCGCCGTGGGAGTCTGACTCCGCCTCCTGCGACTCGCCGCAGCGCTCTGCGTGCTCCTGTAGCTGCCGGCCCTTGATGAGCACTTGGCCGCAGCGGCCGCAGGCACAGATGTGCCCCATGTGGGTGGAAAGGTAGTGGGCCGAGCGGTCCTCCTCCGTCAGCTCCACGCCACAGAGCTCACAGGGCGCGCACTCCTCCTCGTGCTGCTCCTCCTTCACCTTCCGCAGTTTTAAAGGGATTCCGGAGTCGTCGCTGCTGGACATGTGACCTTCGATAGGCTCGCGACACGCATCCTCCGTGTGGGAGAAGCCCGGCTCGGGGTCCTCCTGATCTGGTTCGTCCTTCTCCTTTAGTGTGTCTTTAACCCTGGAGTCTCTGGCCCTGCTGGTACAGTCTGAGGCGTTCTGCTGCCCCACTCGGACCACCTCTATCTCAGGGTACGGGGTGTCCTCTGGTTCCGTCTTGATGGAGATAGTCTTCTTGGTGGTTCCGGGTATGCCGCGGTCGGTCCCTGCGGCCACGGACCGGATCATGGCGTCGGCCTGGTCCTCGGGCCACTCCTCCTTGCACACCACCTGGTGCTCCTCCACGCCCTCTGACGCTGAGCTCTCCGCTTTGCTGGAGTCATTGTCGGCCTCTGCGGCAGCTCGGGGAGCCTGGAAGGCCTTCCTGTTGGTGCACGTCAGGATGTGTTCAATGAGCAGCTTCTCGCAGCTGAACACGAAGCCGCAGTCGTCACAGGTGTAGGTGCGACCGAACCGAGGGCGCTCCTTCAGGCTGGCACTCCTGCCCATGCCCCCTGACCTCTTCCTGAGGTCACACGGCTGCTCGGCCAGGCTGTCGACGATGACGAGGGGCGGGGCTGCGATCAGAGGAGCGGCGGCGACCACCACCACCTCCTCCACCGCCGCCACCACCACGGGCCGGATCACCGGGGCAGGAGGCGCTTGGCGGGTCGTGCCACCGCTGGCGGTCTTGGGCCGGTCCGCCTCTGCTGCGGGCCTCTGTTGCTCGTACATACGCACGCCGAACATCATCTTCCCTGCGGTCGGAGGGGCGGAGGAGGAGCTGGACGAGGAGGACGAGGAGGCGGAGGAAGAGGGCGTCAGGTTGGAACTCCTGATGTCTCGCAGGTCGTCCAGGGAGTCGGGGATGTAGTACATCTGCAGATAGGCCATGGACGTCTTCAGCTCCTCAAACTCGTAGCTGCCCACCACGATCCTCCCCAGGTACATGAGCTGGAGGATGAGGTCGAAGCACTCGGCGCTGATCTGCATGTTGCTCAGGTCCAGGCGCCCGGCCGCCTGCTGGTCACGGATGAACATCATCCTGAAGTAGGAGCTGCAGGCCGCCAGCACCGCCTTGTGAGCCCTGAAGTAGATGTCTCCGATGGAGATGCAGCAGTCGCACAGGAAGCCCCACTCCCGCTGGTTGTTGAGCTGCTGAAGCACATGCTCGCTGTGGCTTGGTCTGGCCATCGCCCCTGGGGAGCAACACAGCACGGTTAACAACACAAGCCATTACCAGACACCATGTGTTCTACTCTGACATCTAAAGGCCCAGATATACTTAAAAAGAAAATGGCGTGTTCCCACAGACAAAATGGCCGGTTTGCAACCAAAACGAAGCGCCGCAGTCGGCTTCTATCGCCGCAGTATGCACGGGGTGCTCAGTCGAAATATTCGGACTTTTCCCAATGTCAATTTAAAAAAAAATAGATCTTACCAATTATTTTGAGATTTGAAATTGCAATGTGAGAAAAAAACTCTTGATAAAATCCTACTTCCCATGCTTTAGCATTTTTAAGACTTTTGAAAGGCCTTATTTTTAGATCAATGAATTCAATACCTTTTAAGACTTTAAGGATCTGCGGGAACCCTGCTTTAAAAAGGTGCTGCAGGTAAGATTTAAGAGCTATAATTTGAGTGTAATTTGTTAGAAATGACAGCCATCCAGCAGCTATTAGTGAGTGAAATGCTCTGTGAGAATACGTTTTGAGTTGACCGTGCCTGCCTCTGTATGAGCCTATTTGTTTTGACATGTGTGAGGCTCCCGCCTGATTTCTGACCAATCTTCCCTGATTGGCGCACTCTTCTGCTCTCTCTCTCTTTACAACTCTGCAATCTTACGTACAGCACCTTTAAATGTCTGCCCCATCCTTTCAGAGGAAACAATAGTTTTCTGTCCTTGGCGTGCTGAGGCCAAACACCTCCGTAAACGGCAGACTTATTAAACATGTGCTCATATGCTACCGCTACACAGTTGCCTATTTCACGTTAGTTCCACAGCAGTATAGCTGGCAACCCTTTTAAAGACTCCAGCACAATAACCTGGATATTACATGCTTGTATTGTAGCATTTCTACAAGAATGAACAATACAACTAATAATAAACGACTGAAAATAGCTTAGCAACACATTGATCCTTAAAAATAGCTCAGTAACACCTATAGGCCTACCCTTAACAGCTTTGGCTTAGCAGACTGTAGGCCTACTAATCTCCACAAGTCTACTTTTCTTTTGACTACATTATTACCATCTACTAGTTTATGCACTACAACTACTACACTAGAATAGATTATGTAACAAATACAAAATGAGCATTTTTAAAAATGAAATGCAACATTATATATTTAACTTTGTACTTCTCTACGAGGCATCCATCCACATTGTATGTGTATCAGCAAAGATGCATGCGTTTGTCTTGCACAGATTTATTTCACATGAAGAATAAACTAATGAAAATAATGACAATAGCCCAAACATGTCCTTGTTTATATGTTGACAGTATAGTTATGGGTGTCTAGCCCATTATTGAGTTAACCACGTGGTTTATGAACGCCATAAAACCGACGGTACATTCGAAGTACCGAGCTCTTGTCTACGATCAGCCGCTTTATTTTAAGATTATTCGGCGACTATCCTTGAGTAAATATGAACGTAGGGGCCAAACTATGTGTCGGGGCCAAACTTCCCAGCCCGCCCACACGCACTGCCATTGGCCAGATGGCGCTGCGGTCATGCGGGAATGCAACGCCCGTCCGTCAGTCAATCAATCAATCAATCAATCACCGCCGCACACAACAAGGTACACAACAACAAGGTACAATCGGTGCGTCTTCAGACGAGACGCACGCGGCGGCGCGTCGACTGAATCCCCGCGCGCCACTCAAAGAGCTGGAAAGCAAAGCAAAATGGAGATGGCTGCTGCTGCTCCTCCACCACGGCGGCGGTGTTGACGGAGCTCTCACGCAAGCAACGCACGCACGCACGCACGCGCTGCTTCCCGCATTCAAGGCTCGACAGAGAGAGAGAGAAAAAAAAAAAAAGCCACAGCATTAGCAAAGCAAACGCACGACTGTGTATCCCCTAAAAAGCCCGTCCATCGACACTCACCGAGAATACCAGAGGCCAACCGAACACCGTTTGCTGTCAAATCAAAGTTGGGCGTCCGACGGTTGACGGTCTGACGTGTTTAATCCACGCGGAAAGTTGAGAAAACGCTCGTCGCGAGGGCGAAGCCCCTTTCTGCAGCAGCACGGATGAAAGCACTTCCGCACAGTCTCTCTGCGCGCTCCCCGCACGAGGCTGCCCTCCCCGGATCCGGCCACGCAAATCCACGCAAAACCACTTCCACCTCTCACGCACTTCAACCCCTTGACGTAGCCCGTAGGCCTACCCCCCCCCCAGGCCTACAGACTGTTTTATAGGCCTATTACACATCTCCCTGATTTGTACGTTTGATTTTAAGTGCGACATCAAGAAGAAAACAACAATGTCCCGTTGCCATATGGATGTAGCATTTAAAATCCAAACGGCCGTTTTGGCTTCAAATGAATCAAATTATAAATCACATTAAAGTGGAGTTATGGGAGTGATATGTTTGAGTCAGACCTATATATTTATAAAGTGTTTGGACGTCAACAAAGGGGAGTTAGGCCTACTGGGGGCAACACCAGCTAATTTAGAGATGCATAAAGTCACACATCACATTAATCTCTTGAATCCGTGCAAATAAGGGCTTTAATGACTATGGAAACACGCAAAACACACACGCACAGTAGGCCTACACGTATTTCTTATTTAGACAGTACAGACGTACAGTAGAGTCACGTGACAATGTAGCCGATCTCGGAGCAAGACACGCGAGATCCTGCGAGACTATCTCTGCAGCAACAAATAGACTGCTAAATATAAAGATTTATTTGGCGTATCGGTGGGAAGATTCAGCTTTGCGAAGATCAATAGCCATGCTGTCTGCACTGTTGTCGTAATCCGCTGTTCGTCTTTTCCAGGATGCTGTTCAGACATGCATTTCGCTTCATTCAGATGGAACAATTTCTCCTGTCGGAACCGAACACTTGAGCTCCGGAGGACACAGACGGGGGAAATCGATTATTTGGGCGCGCGTCTTGTCACACGCAGGTCTCGTCTGGTAGAAACGGTTCGTCTTTCCGTTACGTCCGTTAAATGTGCCGCGTCTCCTTCGCTGCTCCCGCGTGCGTTGTTGGCGCCTTGTCTTCTTCCTGCTCCATCTCTCTGCGTGTATCCCAGCGGGTTATTGTTGTCTTGGGTGCCTCTTTTATTTAGGCCGCGACAATGCAATAAAAAAAAAGTGACAACCAACCAGCATCTAGACTTTTATGGCGCGTGTTTGCAGATGAGTAGCGACAGTATATCTACACGCACGGACCCTAGTCTTATAATGTAACCGAACCGAGTAAATATTTCGTTGAAGGCAGTGAACGTGAGATTGTGTGTGTGTGTGTGTGTGTGTGTGTGGCAGGTGGAGTCTAAACAGTGTGCGTGCGTGTGTCCCTGCATATGTGTGTGTGTGTGTGTGTGTGTGTGTGTGTGTGTGTGTGTGTGTGTGCGCGCGCGCGCATGCGTCCCTGCATATATGTGTGTGTGTGTGTGTGTGTAGCTGGTGGAGTCTAAATAGTGTGCGTGCATGTGTGTTCCTGTATGTGTGTGTGTGTGCATACATCCCTGCATGTGTGTGTGTGTGTGTATATGTATGTATGTGTCCAGCAGGTGGAGTCTAAACAGAGTGTGTGTGTATGTATGTATGTGTCCAGCAGGTGGAGTCTAAACAGTGTGTGTGTGTGTGTGTGTGTGTGTGTGTGTGTGTGTGTGTGTGTGTCCACCAGGTGCATCATGGACGTGTCCAACCACAGCCTCTTCCTGCTGCAGCAGCTCAACGTGCAGAGGGAGTTCGGCTTCCTGTGCGACTGCACGGTTGCTATTGGTAACGTGTTCTTCAAGGCCCACCGAGCCGTGCTTGCGTCCTTTTCCAACTACTTCAAGATGATCTTCATCCACCAGTCCAGGTCCTGATCAGAACCCACAGAACAGATTAGAACCAGAACCAGTACTAAAACCGGTATTTAAAGGACAATCAAACCCCAACACCCAGAGGTGGCAAAAGTACACACATTCTGTACTTAAGTAGTACAGATACTTTATCAAAATACTTTGATAAAAGTAGAAGTACCGATTCAACTTTTTACTCAAGTAAAAGTAAAAAAGTACAGGCTCTGAAAAGTACTCGCAGTAAAAAGTAAAAAGTAATTTTTAAATCGGCTGTTTTTGTGCAAAGCTAACGGAACCTCACGTCATATTAATATCATATAAATATTATAATAACATAAGGGAATGGGAACTTTATTTCAACTTCTATTACTGCCATTCTGAATGTATTCAGCGTGAACAACAACAAAAACAAAGTAGACAGAAAAAACAAGCTCTATTTGCTGTCGCCTACATTGTAGATGGGTGACCTCGCCTCTACATAGGCCTAAACAAATCACACAAAATGATTATAGTAAAAGCAGCATGAATTACAAACTCAACAAGGTCAGTTATACCATAAAATGTATTGCAATGCAAATAGACATTAAATGGACTGCAAGCATAAATGTATACTCAACTTAACCCCCAGTTTACCAGTTCTACAGTAAAACTAACACGGTCCAGAGGGACCAAACCTTACAGGTTTAAGATGAAGGGTTACTGATGAGATTATGAGCAGAATATACATTTTCATATAAAAATGTTTCATTAAACTAGAATTGCCGAAGTCAAAGTGCAACAGTATACATTGGCCTAAAGAACTCCCCATAAAGCCTGAATGTTAGTTTGTGTGCTACACACAATAGCACTGGCAACATGTGGCAATATCCCCACCAGTTTGTGGTTCTTGGGTTGGCACAATACACACCGCATGGACATGACGCCTTCAGCCCTTCTGCTATTTCGTTTCGATTTGTCTTGTCTTGTCGCATTCGTCTGTTTA
>OOFB01017123.1:0-11705 GCA_900323305.1 Trachyrincus murrayi | reverse complement strand
ACCTGCTTGCAGCGGCGCTGGCTGAATTTAACAGTTTAATATGCATCTAACCCACTGACACTAACAGTTTAATATGTAACATCTAACCCACTGACACTAACAGTTTAATATGTAACATCTAACCCACTGACACTAACAGTTTAATATGTAACATCTAACCCACTGACACTAACAGTTTAATATGTAACATCTTACCCACTGACACTAACAGTTTAATATGTAACATCTAACCCACTGACACTAACAGTTTAATATGTAACATCTAACCCACTGACACTGACAGTTATAATAATATATATATAATATAATAATATAATGTAACGTGTAACCCATGAGTGCAGGTGCAGGAGTTTGAGCACGTCAACGGGAAGCTGAGCTCTCCGGACCTGATCCCCATCGGGATGGAGCTGAAGAAGCTGACCGAGAGCCTGTCGTCCGACCCCAACACCCCGGTAGGGGTCAGCCCCGTGGCCACGCAGCCCGGGACCCCCGTCCCAGCAGGTCAGTTCCCATCCACACCTCATCTGGATGTGTCCTCCATATGCTGTTTCCATACGATAAAAGAGAATACTGCTAGACGAATAGACAGAAATAGAAATACTTTCTGTGCATTTCCCATGATGCATTAGTCCACTCACATTTATTTATAGAGCAACTTGAGTTGGCCAAAGGGCTGTACAATTAGAAATGATTTATTTGTTAGATTAAGGACAGTCAGGTTAAGAGAGTAAAGTTGTAAAGTGTGCACGTTAAATGGGCATTTTAATTCAATTAGGTGCGGTTAAGGTCAGGGGAATGCAATGCATCATGGGAAAACACAACCCAGAATGGATGGACTGTATAGTTGTACGGATATGTTTTTAGACCGTAGAAGACCTTTGAAAGACAAATGGAAACCTAAAGTATCGCATGTATCTGTTTCACTTCTTCTCCTCCTTCTTCAGAGAAACTTGAGTCTCTCTCTGGCTCCACTGAGGACAAGGAGTCCACAGAGCCCGAAACCAAGAAACACACTGAACAGGAAGTGAGTCCTTTAGTATTTCACCCTCCAACGCCATTGCCCATGGTGCATGACTCACTTAGACCTCTCTCACAATCCTCAAAAAACCTTTCTGGGTTCGAACCCCAATATCCACAGTATACATGTAGGCATTCTTGAGCAAGATGCCGTAACAGCAAGATGACCATTGGAATAAAAGCGTCTACTAAATGTCTAAATACTAATAGATGAGCTCCTCTGCGCTCTACCAATCATCCGTCCTCATGTCCCACGATGCGTCCCGCCCTCTGCAGTCTAGCGCCGGTGACGACGCCCCCTCTGCACCCGAGAAGCCGACCGACAGCCAGGAGCCCAAGGTTGTCTCGGAGAAGGGTCTGGGGCCCGAGGAGAGGGACAGGGCGGGGTCACCCGCCATCACAAAGGGAGAGTCGTCGACCAACCAATCAAAAGACCCGACGTCCAAGGCCTCAGACCCGCCCTCCAATCAGACCTCGGCTACAGGTGGTTATTGTGTGACCTCGCTGCGACAGGGATTAAAAAATATATATATCATATTATACCATACTCATATTTTGACAAGGCCTATATTTATTTTTTTGTACATTTGTTTTACATATTCTTATTTTCCATTTTTATCTCTCTTTTTAATTGCCGTTACTGTCTGTACAGGCTGTGACAGCCACACTTCCTGTCTGAGATAAGATATGATAAGTCCACCTTATCATATCTTATCTTAATTAAATTATTTTGCTGTCTGCTGCTTTCTCAGTGGATTCCTGTCAAGAAACTCCAGAGAAATCCTCAGAGAAAGGAGAGAGTGAAACCATTTCCAAAACCGAGGACAAAGAAAACAAGCCAGGTAAACAGACTGGATGTTTACAGTGTTTCTATCCTAATGTCAAGGATGATGAAAGATTTGAATACAGATCCCCGGACCCTTCAGCAATTGTTTAAAGTTTAAAGGCGCTGTAGGCGATATTTACTTGTTAAAATAAGTGTTAAATAGCTCTATATTCCGACAGCCATCACTGATATGGAGTGTTTGGTCAGTAAACATGTCTGCAGTCCCTCCGCTCTGCAGTAAACAGAAAAACTTTTTTCTGTTATCCCGTTCCCACTTTATTCAATCAGCGTGTTCACGGGCAGGCAGCAGGATTTCAGTGTTGACTGACAATGGCGGAACAGGCGAAGCTACCGATTCCAACGGCTTACACAAACGGCTTACACAACCAAAGAAACCAAAAGACAGAAGAAAAGAAAGCTGCAAGGAAAAAGAGACAGGAGTCATGCAAGACTCACCTTTAATATACACAAATCTTTACAAATATATACAAATACTATACAAAACATTCAGTAAGAACTGGTTCTCTAAGCTGCTCAGAGAGCACTAGCTCTATATCGGCTAAACAGTGAGCATGGAGGTCATAACGAGAACACAGTGTATGGGATGTGTCCTTGGGAACGAAAAGCAAAGCCGGTCTGTTGGACTAAAGAAGGGAGGGCTACACAGTGTTCAGGGACCTCAATGTTGAGATGGACACCGCTAGCCTATGTGTAGCTAGATGACCATATGTGTGTGTGTAGGATGTTAATCTCAGATCCAGCAGTCCTACTACCTGGGCTGGAAACAGAGTTACGCCTTGTGTCCTGTTTTGTTACGATGTATTCGATATATACGATATATACAAGATATTCTACTGAAGAAAACTAATTTGCACGAGTGGATGAAGCTTTCAGAAGGGGATTTTAATTTAGTTTAATTAAGTGTATTTCTAGAGTGACCAGTCTACACGGTGTTGATTTGAAACATTTACAGACACCTTTTTACAGTTTACTACTGCTGGCCGGGTTTGTGTTTGCCAATTACGCGTTTACAGATACCCGCCTCCTCATAAAACATAAAATATGAAGCGAAAGCAAGTGAAACCCAAATTTGAGCTCGTCTGCCATCGGACTTTATATATTAATCTGTAGAAAGACTTTAGATATTAATCTAAAGTCTGAGTCTCTTCTACACCCAACCACCGGGGCCATTGCCTCGACAGTTTATTGTATTTTGTGATTTTGATTGTCACAGTCAGTGACTGGCAGCTGAGGTTAGAAGTTCACATGAGTACTTTTTTAACAACCATCTCAACCTTTCTCCTCTTCTTGTCTCTCTCTCTCCATCTCTCTATTTTCACGCCTTCAGCCGCTGCGGACGAAGTGAAGAGCGAAGACGTGCCGTCAGAGGGAAGACTAAACGGAGAGAAGGACCCCCCAGAGGAGACCGACGAGAGGAAGGAGGACAAGAACGGTTTCAAGACCAGATTCATGTTCAACATCGCGGACGGAGGCTTTACAGGTGTGGAAGGATGTAGACTAAACCTAGAGCTACTACAGTAATACTTAGTAGAGCTAGTATTACCAATGCCGATACTTGTTCTACTGTCCTCCTCCATGCACAGCACCAAACCATGTGCAAACATGTGCTTTGTAAACAGATCATAAGTGACATTATAACGGAATAAGGACGCGATTGTATGGATAACAAACAGGTTCCTAAAAGTACAAAATGTACACTGAAAGTGTACTTTTTTCATTGTGAAAGAAGGTGCATTTTCCAGCCACTTTCCAGCAGCTTGAGTGTTGCATTGTGGGTAATTAATCTGCAGTAAGAGGTTTAAAGGCTTACTCAGCTTTACAAAAATGACGGCTGTTAGGAGACAAAGACGAATCTGATGTATAAATCATCAGTAGGATGTTTTATAGTTTGAATTAAAACTATATATAAGGAGGGCTCTTCTTTTCCTTTTATCTGTCAAGAGTTGAATTTCCTTCCCACTATATATATATACTGTTTTTGTACATTTAAAGTACAAGTAATGTGTTGTGTAACTTAATGTCACCTATATGGAGAAAGAGAGAAGGGGGAATAACATACACTTTGTCTGCTTCCCAGAGCTTCATACCCTGTGGCAGACAGAGGAGCGGGCGGCCCTGTCTTCCGGAAAGATCTACGACATCTGGCACCGTCGCCATGACTACTGGCTGCTGGCTGGCATCGTAACGTATCCTTCCACCAACACAAAAGACCCACAAGGAGGGTCTCGGGAGCGGGTTTCATCCGAGAAAATGTACCCCTAGCGACTTCACTGCCCAGCTCGCCTACTGGACGCCATTTAAATCAAGTGGAAGGTTAATTTCCGCGGTCCTTCGTCACCATTAAACTCTCTTGGCTCTTCACAGAACCTTTTTGAGATGCACCCTAACTGTAAAAACTCCCCAGAACCCAGTGGGACACAAGAGGGGTCTCCTGCCTGGGATGGAGTGTAGTAGGTGTTAGGTGGTCAGGCATAGTGGTATCAAGAACAGGTGACATATAATTAAAGGGTCAAACTAAAACAGTGTGTAGCTACTGTTACTAGTACTACCAATTCATGTCTATGTACACACTAGTGAGAATGAGACTTTTAGTTCAAGCAATATACCATTCCTGTTTCAGCAAACGTAATCCAAATGTGCTAGTGGTAAGAAACCAGCGCCGGGTATACACGGGATGCAAGAAGAACCCATTGGCTATGTTTCCGGTCCATATCCAAGCAACAGAACTAGTGACATGGGTAGGAGTGGAGGAGTCAGCATGAGATGCTCTGGTCGAAGTGTTCCTTGACGGGAGCTGTGAACCAGACATGGCTACGCTCGCTGGCAGGACATCCAGAACGACCCCCGCTACGCCATCCTCAACGAGCCCTTCAGGACGGAGATGCAGAAGGGGAACTACCTGGAGATGAAGAACAAGTTCCTGGCCCGCCGCTTCAAGGTCAGTGTGTGTGGCGTTGGTGCTCAGGGAGTCTAGGACCTCTAAGGAGCTGACCGCTCGGCCGCACGTGTAATTATGTGGAATATTAGTTTCAAACTTCGATTTTGTTAGTTTTAAAATGACATTATGAAGTGAAGTATATTTATAATCTGAAATAGAAAGACAGCTCACCCTCCTTTCCTGTCATTTCTTCTGCTTCTTTCTTTTTCCTTCTCCTTCTCTCTTGTGCCCCTCACCCCCACTCTCCCTTCCCCCTCCTCTCCTCTCTTCCCTCCTCTCCTCTCCCTTCCTTCTCTGTCTCTCTACCCCCTCCTCTCCCTCTCTCCTCCTCTCCAGCTGTTGGAACAGGCGCTGGTGATAGAGGAGCAGCTCCGGCGGGCGGCCTACCTCAACATGAGCCAGGACCCCGGCCACCCGGCCGTGGCCCTCAACACGCGCTTCACCGAGGTGGAGTGTCTGGCCGAGTCCCACCAGCACCTCAGCAAGGAGTCGCTCGCCGGCAACAAGCCAGCGAACGCCGTGCTGCACAAAGGTACATGTCCTGCTGCCGAGGTGGGAGGGAAGGAGGGGGGAGGGAGGGAGGGAGGGAGGGGGTGAGAGAGAGAGAGAGAGAGACTAAAGAGAGATAGGGAAAGTGGAAGAGAGGTGAGGTAGGGTGAGAGAGAAAGGAGCAGAGAGATTTAGGGAGAAAGATCAGAGAGTGACAGAGAGGGAGAGGGAGAGAGAAATCAGAGCGAGGCAGAGAGGTAGAGAGAGAGGCATTGAGGTAGGGGGAGAGAGATTACTGTTTCAAGTAAAACTGCAGGATTTTCTCCCATGTTCTACCTGTCTCTCTTGTGTATGTGTGCTTATGTGTGGTGTGTCATTTGTATCGATGTGCACACACGTGTACGAATGCGTGCGCCCTCGCTGCGTGTCCAGTGTTGAACCAGCTGGAGGAGCTGCTGAGTGACATGAAGGCGGACGTGACCCGGCTACCCAACATGCTGGCCAGGATCCCCCCAGTGTCGGCCCGCCTGCAGATGTCCGAGAGAAGCATCCTGAGCCGGCTCACCAACCGCGGCAGCGAGCCACCGCCGCCGCAGGTCCAAACCAGCCACATTTTGCAGGATAGTCTAAATTTTAGTTGTTAGTGTGCTCGACATTCGTCGGAAAAGGGTTCTGGGTGCCTACCTGTAGGCACCCAGAACCCTTTCCTACCTGCTCTTGAGTGGCATGCGTCTCAATTCACTGTAAGTCATTTGGATAAAAGCGTCGGCTACATTGCTAAACGGTGGTAAAACTAAATAGTCCTTTATCATAGCTACAGTCTCGAAGGGCTTTACAGGCCCATAATAGACCCATTGGGTAAAGGAAGGACCCTTGAGAAGTAACACATATGAGGGATGGCTAGGTGTGCAATAGATCGAGTTAAAAACCAACACTGTCCAATACCACGGTCACTGGATAGTATCCAATATACTATAATGAAGAATCTCAGTCCATTAAAACGTAAGCATTTATTTAAAGGGAAAGTTAGACCCAGTTTGCATCTCATTGTCTGTTTTGTTTGAAGAACCACAAGATTTTGATTGCTTAGAAAGGGACATTTAGACTACTCTAAGGTGCTTGTCTCTTTAAAATGGCTGACTTTTTGGGATCCCCCCCCCCCAAGTAATCTGACTACAAGACTGTTAAGTCTGGTAAGTATTACAGATTGTCTATTGGTTTAACAAACTAGACACACAAGGCAACACGCTGTTAACAACACAAAGTCTTCCATTTCCATCTCAAAGGATTCAAAGTCTACTCCCGTTTCCGTCTCCCCTACTTCTGTTTGGTTTGGTTTCCTTTCTGAAATACAGTCAAATGTACTCTCCGTCCAACAGTCAAATTGACCACGCATTCTAACCTCACTCGATTGGTTACTATGCCAACGCTCGCTGGAGATCAAGGAGCTAGCAGCAGCTAGCTGGAAGTAGCTCACGACATTCTCCATTGCTTTCCACATGTTTCCCTTATATGTTATTATTTCTTCAAATTTGTCCTCCAAACTGTTGGAGGACAACATGTTGTACTGAGCTCTGTTCAAGGCCATGGTGTCAAACAACGTCAAACAATGGCTAAACAATGGTTTATAATTACACTGAACTAAGCACTAGAATGACACATAGCAGCACTGTCTCTAGTGAAACACTAAGATGGTCTGCAATTCGTGCCAAGTGACATCACCTGGCACACATATGAGAGGTTTGCTTTGATTTTAGTTTTGATAATTCAAAGCAGAGAAGAAAAAAGTTCTTTTTCAGTTAAGATGTGCGTCATATTAGCTAGCCTGTTGTTTATATTGAGTTTGTCACGGAGCTTTCCAGATGCTGTGTCCAGGGGGATATCCTGATGTGTTCTCTTGTGTTTCCACACACAGGCCTTCGCCCAGGGCGCGTTCGGCTGCTCCCAGATGTACGGCGGTGGCTTCGGAGGGGGCTTCAGGGGTCCTGGGGGCCAACCTATTGTCAACTACAGTCAGATGCCCCTCGGCCCCTATGTCAGTGGTAAGCGATTAGATAGATAGATAGATAGATTGATATACACATAATTTCCAATCTCGCAGCCAATCAAAAGGCTTCCTCACGATTTCTGAGGTCTCATGTTCCAGGTGTTTCCCTTACAGCCTTGGCGAGCTTGCGATTGGATGATATAATAAATATGTAGATGGGTTATAATCGGAACCATCTCCTCTGTCCCCCCGCTCTCCAGTGTCCACCAACGGCCCACCTCCCCCCATCAGCCACCTGGACAAGAAAACCCTGGACTCCCTGAGAGACGTGGCCACGCCTGACCTCAAGTTGACCAAGCCCAGCGACGTCATCTGCATCGAGGACTAGACCAGCTCAGTGACCCCCCCCCTCCCCACTGGCCCCCCCACCTTGGGTCAGACCCTCCTAGGAACACTGACATCTGTATGTGTCACAGAAGTTAAATCCGCTCCCTCACCTCTCTCTCTCTCCCCCCCTCTCTCTCTCTCTCTCCCCCTCTGAGTGGAGCCTGACTCTACCCAACCCCCACCCCGTAGAGGTGACTCTTTTTGATGACTGTACAGACGTTGCAGATGTATTGATCTCTCTATATTAACGATTGCACTTTTATCTTTTAACGACTACTTCTGGAAGAAGTATTTCAAAGGGGGTTTTATTCACTTATTTTTCTCCTCCTCCTCCTCCTCCTAGTTTTTTCCTCTCAGAGCCGGAGGATTTGGGGTGGGTGGGTGGGGAGGTGACATGGAGTGGTGTCTTGTCAGCCCAGCACGATGGAGGGAGGTATCTATGCCATATCTACAAGCAAAGACGGACACACTCACAGGAATCTGAGGGTATTTTGACCTTGGGCTCATTCTCTAACGTCGGGGTGTGTGTTCTGCTCTCGCCACCTCTGACCATCCTCTTTGTGTGTGCGTTCATCTGCTTTTTTTTTGCTGAACACTGTGCTCTGTAGTGGACTCATGGGAAAAGGGGGAGGGGCTTCAGAATGAAGGCTTATCACCCATAGGCCGATCACTGAAAAAAAAGGAAAGATTGTCTTTTTCTTTTTAAATGGTGGGACAATGGTGTGACTTAAAAAAAAAGAGAAAAGAATACCTGTTTTGTGGTTCATGTCGTGGCCAGTTAGCGAAGTGTTTGCTTTGACAGTATTAAAAAGACTTGTATTATTGTGAATGCAGTAGCTGTACCTACTCTGCCTCAGTACAGACTGCCCCCTACTGGTGATGCACTCTTTATCAGGACTGCAGAGAAAAGGACTGCAGCACACACACACCCCGCCTGGTACTGTACAAAGTCAAAGAGACTGCTCTTTATTTTACCTCACACAGGTGTATCTATAGCGAAAATGAGTATACCGTACATGCTTAGGTGAAATAAAAATGGCAGGGTTAGGTATTTAGGTTGATGGATTATACAGAGGAATATATAGGGGAGGTTTACCGATTTTTAATACATAAAAAAACACACACGAAAGGACTTAGTATTTCTATGTATGGAACGATGGTGTTTGTGTTTTTATTTCTACATTCGTGACCAGGAGGAGATGGGAAGAGAGTCCTGTCAAGTCCGCAGTGGACGTGATTTCCACCCAAGTTTGCTTATCTCTATTTAAAGGTGAACCCTAGCAGCTACTTCTGTATTTATTGATCCACGGACATTCTAAAGCAGTTGGAGCAGCAGCAGGTTGCGCTACGCTAATATGATTTGTTACTGTTGAATCTCGAAACTATTTTCTTTCTGTTAAGCCATATTGGCGTTTGTGGCGATACAAACAGGCGTCGCCCTGATATTTATCATACAACGGTTTGGAGGGACGGCCGTTGTCCAGTTATGTGACTTGTGTCGTTAATACACTTTCAGTCTCCCAGAATCCTTTGCAGCGATGATGTGACAGCAGGTTGAAGCTAACTTACATTTCTGGTTCATTTTATATGCTGCTGTAGCTGCCCTTTAAGTGAAATGGCCTTCTATACAATTTTGCCTATTGTATTTACTTTTCTAAATGTATTATGTTTTTAATGTTCTGGAGTCTGTGTGCAGCAATCTGGATTGTGCAGCTTGTAATATTTTCCCCAAAGATAATTATTATTGATTATTATGATTGTTATTATTGCTATAGCAATTATTTGATTGTTCTAAAATGGCTTGGTTGTGATCGGATTGTACGAATATTCTCTTGTGAAGGGAGTATTTATGTTGCTCTACTCTAATTTAAGTAACTATTCTGATCCATCCATTCCCTATTGCCCTATTTTCTGTAATATTTGCCTTATACGCTTCTGTTACTTTGCCTCGCATTTTTGATGCAACGTTTAGTCAAAGATTTCAGTCTTTATTTCCCCCCAAAAAAGTATGAAGCCTAGAGTTTTACTATACACCACCTTTTGAGCTATTTGTTGTTAAAGCTGTTTTACCCATATTTTCAGAAATGAGCCTTCGCAGCATTGATTGACAGGAAGATACGTGTACATATTTCACAGATCGTTTTTTGGCGACATCACCATCTCACCTCAGCGAATATGGGCAAACTCAGCAACCTCGGGTGTTTGCATGGGTCGTGTTGCCATGGAAACACGCCCATCAATCAGATTCTTGTCCGTTGCCCCTCAGAAGCTGACCTTGAGATGACGTAGAAAAACTGAAACACACACACACACACACACACACACACACACACACACACACACCGCACTCAAGTCCAATGCAATCAAACTGAAGTCAGTATGAATGTACCGTCTCTTAGGAAAAATAAAGATGGCTTCAGTTTAATACTATTATAAATATGTTAATGAGTTATGTACATGCTTATAAACAAGGCTTCGAAAGCTACCGAAACGAGCCTGGTGCGGGCCCTTCGTTGCAGCCAACGCGCAGCATGTGAAGCGCTTGTACAAAACGGTTCACTTTGGAAGAGGAGGCGGTGGTCCAACTTTGTGGTTACAATTTACAGACAACCAACTCTAAAGCAGTGTCACATGGTACTGTACTGGTATTTGTGCTGTATAGCAATTGAATGGGAAAAAAAAAGAAGTTGAGTTGTCATCTTTTAATTTGTATTCTGTGTATTTGTTCAATGTGTTTTAATAAATCTTCTTGACAACAGCAACATTGTCGGCGCTGCTGGGTGTGAGGCTTGTGAACGATAGCAGTGACATTCAGTGTGAGTCGGATCATTTTCTGAGACGCACTTTAACACGAACACGACCTGTTAATTAATCCAATTAGTTGACTTTGGATTTAATGAACGCGGTCTGACCTCGCAGATAAGCCTGCGCTACAGTGCGTGCCTGGCGCGACCCAGAGCTTGTAAATAGGTGCGCTAATAACGACTGAAACGTTGCAGGGTCGTTGACCAGAAATCAGATCACCGACTGTCGCTTCAAACTTCAGCAGATCCATTGAACTTCCCCCCAACGGACCCCCAACGGGTCAGACCCACGATGGACAGAAGTTACTCCCCAATACCTTTGGTCCAGCCTACTTTCTCTGAATAGCCTGTCCTGATTGGTGGAGATACCGGCCCCAACGTTTCCCATTGGCCACCCGGTGTACTCTGGCTCTCTGCTATTTGACAGTTGCGCCTGAGAGCCCCTTCGCCTTCTTTGTGCTGCTGCTCGGTGTCTGGGTAGCCGCGAGGGGTCTCGAGAATGGGGGAGAGGGCGTGAAGCGAGTAAGAGAAAGAGACAAGAAAAGAGAGGGAGGGAAACGACCCACCTACAAAGAAAGGGAGGGGGTATGAACAAGAGAGAGGGGGAGGCAGAGAGAGAGAGAGAGAGAGAGAGGGAGGGAGGGAAAGACTGACTATGCAAAGGGGTGTTACCTCATCTAGGGCAGCCAGTGCACTCGGAGGCGCGAGGAAGAAGTTGTGGGAAAGTAAATAGTGCGCGAGGCAGGAGGAGGACCCGGGCTCGTGCCACTTGCTGCCATCCCGGGGGAGAGAGAGAGAGAGAGAGAGAGAGAGAGAGAGAGAGAGCGCGAGAGATGCGCCCGCGAGACTTGGCCGCGTGGTAAACACCGGGAGGTTTATATGGTGAACGCGCCGGGAGTCAAAGATTCGCGAGCTGCTGAATCTGAAGGAATCACCCGCGGAACACAAGGAGGTGAGAGGCGCGCATTGTTTTCTCGCCCACAGGACTTTCCCCTCTTCCGGTACCCCGCACTCTCTCTCTCTCTCTCTCTCTCTCTCTCTCTCCCCTCCTCCTCCCCGCACTCTCTCCTCCTCTGTACGTCCAGCATGGTTAGCATGCTAAAAGACAGCAGCTTCGGGCCAAGTGGAACCTGATTAGTGTGTGTGTGTGTGTGTGTGTGTGTGTGTGGGCTGGTGTACCTGGACTCCCGCACTCTCCAGGTGGTATTGGTCAGGTTGGAGATGACATCCTGAAGG
>OOFB01017122.1:27303-47038 GCA_900323305.1 Trachyrincus murrayi | reverse complement strand
CGGTGGAATCCTCTTCTGCCTCAGAACCTGCAGAGGGACCATGTGCAACATTAGGAGTCGACAGATACTGGAGTCCCAATATTTGAGAGTAAAGAATGGCTATATATATATATATATATATATATATATATAGGTTATTCTGGCTGGTATTTCACATACAATAGAAGATTCACTTGCATTTGGTTATCAAAGAGTAGCGACAAAGTATATGTACTAAAAGCAAGATATTTTACAGTTGACATTCTAAGATTATGCTCTGCGTTCAGTGCAGTGCATTCGATGACATGAAAACGCAACTTGAGGCTCTAGGACTTCTTGCCAGCCAGCATGCCACCGTGCTGAAGGCTAACTCAACAAATACCTTGAAGCTGCGCAGAGAGTCGGCGACGAGGGGCGCCACCTCCTCCTCCACCCAGCCCACCATGTTGCCGTCCAGCAGCACCACGTAGCACTCGGAAAAGGCTTTACTGGGAGTCCCATCCACTGGGGTCATACCTGGTTCAACGCGGTGGGGAAGCAGCTTGAGTTTGCATTGCATGAAACTAGGGCTGAGCAACGATTCAATATTGATCGTTTGTATCATTTTCAAGCCCTACTTGAAATATATATCTATATTTTGTCATGCCAAGTTTCAAACACAAACACACACACACACACACCATTTCTCTCTCTGGAGTCACCCTTAGTGAAACACTACTTTACTCACCCAGGGAGCAGAGCAGACCGGGCAGGCTCACGGTGGACCAGCTCTGGGTCACTATCTCGCAGCTGGACGTCATGTGGTTCATGAGGCCGCAGGGCTCTCCGTCGGGGGTGTGGACGGGACACAGGAAGCCCCAGGACTCTGGCAGCAGCTTGCGCACGGTGGTGGTCCTCATCTTGGCGAAGGCTGCCCCTCTGTGCACGCAGCGGAAGTGGGACAGGTAGCGGATGAAGTTGAGCTTGTCGGCCACAACGCACAGGCCAGAGTTCTGCAACATGCCCAGACCTGAGGTGGAGGGGAGGCGGGCGGAGGAGTGAGGGCTCGGTGTGGGAGGGAGGGACAAACAAGTCATCACCATCACTGAAACGACGGTATGGGCATACCAGACCGGGAAACCAGAGTCCCGGTAGCGAGGAAGTATTCGAAAGCCCTGGTGATGTCGCTGGTCCTCTGGAAGATATTCATCAGGATCCCAGAGCTCAGCTGCTCCGTCACCTTGCGTTTCTTATTCATGTGCATCGCTACGGTGACCAACCAGTTGGCCATTCTCTCCTGTTTGCGTTGACAACAGGACAGCGGTATTACAATGCTTCAACTTCACAAATAATTTAGTTTTGTATCAAATTGTTGATTTCTTCAGTAAGTAGCCGTGTAATAAGCAGTCTTCAGGGTGATTCAAGACCCCTGCATCACCCTGTCGGGGGTTTACTTGGCAATAACGACCGGCTCGCTGTACATTATCCCTTACATAATCCATCTGCACTAGCAAGTTGCACCGTGCGCAGGGTGACATGACTTGCCTTGAGAAAGCGTATGTACAGCTGCCCAGGTGTGAGGGCCTCCTGACTCATGAGACTGTCCAGGTTCTCATCCGTGCACTCCTGCTTGGCGAACGTGAAGAGCTTCCTGGTGACCATGCAGAGCAGGTAGAACTTCTCCACGTTGGACTTGAGATGGATGCAGATGCACTCCCTGGTGAAGAAAACAAAAACAAGACCCAAGATTCACCATCAGATGACCAGGCACCGGAACAACAACAACAACAACAACAACAACATGGGCAGGAGAACAGTGGTGGGGGTGATTCGGGGGGAAACGTACTCTAGGAGGAACTCTGCAAACTGCTCGTTGGTGTACCAGTCGGGCAGCTGGATCTTGACCCGGAAGCGTTCTCCCAGGTAGTGGAGCGTCTGGCTGCGGGTGATGCAGCCCTGCTCCATGACGATGCGCAGCATCTCAGCCACGCAGCTCTTGAAGAAGGTGTTGTGCTCCTGGCCCTTGATCAGCTCCTGGTATATCTGGAAATCTGAGAAGTCCACCAGGGCCTGGGAAAAAAATGTGTTGGCTTAAAAAAATAGCACTCAATTTAAGTATGTACAGGACCCACCACCCTATACTCTTTTATCGTTTTTATTGAACAGAATACCCCAAAAAAGTAAGGCATCAGTGTATCTTTGCTGAAGAAAACATTTGTAAAATAAATAGAAAAGTTGAAGGAATAAAACATTAGCTACCAACCTTAAAAATAAACTAACTGGGAAAAAAAGTAAAACCAAACCCATTAATTAACATCATGACACCCGTAACCCAGATTACCTTGAGCACAAAGCCAAGCGGAAGAAAGAAGAGCTCTTTATTGTATATGAAGTTCAACATCATGGTCCCATTTTCAAGGTAATGAAGGTTCATGTTGATGGCCGAGTGCTCCTCCTTCACACAGTGCATTGATACACCTGTGGGCACAGAACGTGACACAAGTTTGATATTCAATAACAACAATCCTGACTGATAGATCATAAAAACGGTTTTACTTACCATACTGAGTATATCCCTGGCCTCTGGACCTCCACTTGGGCCTGCACAAGACCATCGGGTAGTTCCTTCTCGGCATGATCAACATACGTACAACCTTCTCGATCCCGTTTATGATGAAGTACCCGCCCATTTCCTGTTGAGGTGAGTGGAAATAAAGTGGACTTTGTTTTTACATAAAGCAGATGGCAGATGTATACATGAACATGTTGTGTGTTGACTTAGTTAGTCTAGGATATATCCGTTACCTGGGCTTCTTCATGGTGCTTAATAAGGTCTTTCGGGGGAAGGCCGTGGAGATTGCACAGTTTGGACTTCACCATGATGGGTATCTGGCCCAGGGGCTGTTTGATGATGCCTCTGGGAACGCCGTTCACCGACCAACTGATGTCTGCCTGGTAGTCAAGCGACAAGATTACAACACAATGTGACTCTGATCATACCATCTCCATGTCCCAATTTGTCATATTCACGGTAGAATATGTCACGGGCAGTGGGATAAGAAAAGACAGGCTACTTTATTTAACCCCAGAGGGAAAGGCGAAAGTACTGCTCCTAAATAACTGAAACCCCCTATTCCATCATTCCCCATGGTTCCAGCCTTTAAAGGATGACTAGCAAGAATGTCTTGAATGAAATGAAAAGACTTACCACAACCTTTGACCTGTAGGAACATTTTCTTGCCCTGCACTCAGCTGGGAACACCCGCAGGTCGCTGCAGATGGTGCCCTTAGCCACCATTGGTTTCATGATGGTGGCATCGACAAAGGCAAGGGAGACTCTGTCATTCATGTATGTGAATTCTAATGGCCGAATAGCCTGAGAAAAGGAAAAGGCACAGAGTAAAGCAATCTGCACATGGCAGCACCAACATTACAAGTGACAGTTCATCCACATCGTCATGTTTCTTTACATGCAAGTTAAACCGTCGTGCATTGAAAGCATTCAGAAGGCATCTATATTAAGATAGCAGGCCTTGGTCATGGGTGGCCTCGTTCAATTAAGTGTATATGTATTGTGTAACAGCTTAATTCTAGTAGTCTCAGCCGTTAGTTGATAGAACACTGCACAAGCTCGGTTTTCACAAAACAATTAGTCATTCGATTTTTGATTCATCCCTTAAGATTCAGATGATTAAGACCAATGTTATCACACTTTATTCTGCAACATCAAGTCTCAAGTTGCTCATTGTTTAGGCTGACTTAACTTTAGGCTGCTCTAATAATGACCGAGCACCATATTTGATCCATAGTATGCAAAGTTATTGGGTCAACGATTTACAATAGCAGATTATAATTTTTTTTACATTAATACATTTCAACGTAATTGCACACAGCAGGACAGGAGGACGGACCTGCACCACTCGACTCAACGCGTCCGTGACAGCCTGGTCGAACGACTCAATGTGTGCCCTCGTTATGTCCTGGATGGCTTCGTGTTGCTTCTCCTTCGGGACGCCATAACCCGGGTCCGTTAAATGCTTTAAACTCGGACCTTTCGACAGATCCCCCCACTTGGTTGAGAAGTCCATGCTGCCCGCAGTGCTTGTTTACCACATGTGCCCGGTGATACAGGAAGTACAACCCCTGTGGCTGCCGGAAGAGAAAGAGAAAGAGCACGGAAGTGACGCTACTTCCTGTCGCTTTTCGCTATTATTGTTATTATTATCTGATTATTATTCAGGTTTATTATTATTAATAATTAAATAATATGTACTAAGAAAAAGACAACACCGTTATTTACTGTTATTTTGTGTTTACTTCATTTAATTATGTATTCGCAATATAATGCGGTATGCAGATGTATTAATGGCTGAGTTCCATAACAGATCATTTTCCCACTAGAAAGTATAGTATTAACTTATTTTATCTCATAGATCAGGGCTTCTCAAACTTCTTACTCATCTGCTTTTTATTCAAGCTTTTCTATCCATTCTGAGACTGCAGAAGAAAACTACATATAAACAGAAAGAGACTTAACAAGTAGTAAACACAATACATTAGAAAATAAACTTTAGCTTTAACTTAAAGTAGCAAAAATGCAAATAGATTCTGTGCAAACGGCAAACATTTTTAGATTAACAACTCTTTTTCGAGAAGGCTAACACATATGATGATCAAAAGCAGCCTCTTATACACAAAAACAGTGTGGCAGCCATGTTAAACTTTTAACATTTCAACTAACTTATAACTTTTAAGCACACACACACACACACACTCACACTCTCTCTCTCTCTCTCTCTCTCTCTCTCTCTCTCTCTCTCTCTCCAGCATGTAAGCGACAGGGTAATACGCCACATTAAAACCACATTCATCTGGGGACAGGACTGTGTATATTCAACGTCACTAACAATTCACTGATCAATAAAAAAAAATCTAAATTGAAAACGGGCTGGGTCCGGATAGACTTGCCGTTCGGTCCGGACTTTGAGAAGCATTTGTCATAGATTATAAAGAAGAGATTAGAGTCCGCATTTTTTTAAATTGTCTTAATAACGTTGGGTAAAGACAATCAGGGTTTCGTGCAAGTTTTAATAAAACATCAAAACATACAGAAACACAAAGAGCATTGACTTATTTTGACTACAAATGCCTCCTGCAGGGTCCTGATGATCACCGAATCTTCCAAACGGACAACGGCCTATTTAGAATTACAAAACAATATAAAAAGCACTGAAATGTATCTGGGACAGCAATATGTTTTCTTTGGTAAGAAAGAGGAATCCAAAATGTATGCAGCAAATACAGGCTGAAAATGAACAGATGTGCAACAAAGCGTGCATGAGAGGAAATGACATCAATGCAGTTCAAGAATTAACATCAAACAGTGAAACATCAAAGGTATGGTAACAAATTCACGCCGTTACAATCAGTGAAATACATGAAGGTGCATTCACATGCAGGAGGTCGATTGCTTCCATTTCAGACAATATAATAGGCAATTCCCTCTAAGGCACCCCTTCCCTTTGATGGAAAGACATTTTCCAGCAATTATGTTTGTTTGTTTTTCAAATACTGACACTTTTTAATTTCCCAAAATCATCAGCAGATTTAAAGACATTTGTATATTTATGTACAGTACATCGTCTCAACACAAATGCCATTTATTTTTTTCAAGTGACACCTTCTGGGCATCACTTCTACACATAAAAAGCATCTGGATTTTCACAAATATGCACTTACTTCTCATTATTAAGTAATTACTAAATAAATACACTTTTATTCTTGTCCATTCTACAACCATTGATGTTTCTCTTCATGGCTGCATTTCTTCATTCCTCAGAGTCAACATGTAAACACAAACCAGTGGATTTTTTCTTGCAATAGAAAAACAGATTTATACTAGCCGTATGAAGTACAGGAGCAATTTTTGACCAGCAGGAGACCATGTGGTGGAGTAGTGTTACCAGGGACAGAGTAGCAGTCTAGTGTCTTACCCAAAGCTCAATTAAGCAGGCGCATGAATATGTGCAGGTGAATATGAAAACACCTTCCTAACTCACTTCCACACTCCCGCACCCAACACTTAAGAATCTGCAGCATTCGTACAAGAAGCATATCTGGGACTGCAATACTTTCATTTCATCGTGAACTTGTATGTGTTCCTTCGTCACAGCTTGGCAGTGGGCCATTTGCAGTGAGCAGGAGGAACAAAGGACTCTGCAAACTTTCCTCTACGTTCAGAACTTTTGTGAATTGCTCCAATCCGACGTCGACACCGACAAACATAACAAACCGTCCAGACAAGAGATCCAGACATCCTCCTCCTCATTTCCATGCCCCAAGACGGCGCTGCTAAGGCGGACAGTAACACAAACACTTGACTGGCGCTTTTAAAGGGGAGTGAGGGCTGCGGGGATTCAACAAAGGCACTGCAGTTCTTCTGACTTATCCATCATGGTTATCCGTCTTTGCCGAGCGTTGTTGTTGTTGTTGTTGTTGTTGTTGTTGTCCATCCTTATCCATTCCATGGAAGCATTGGGGGTGGCCGGCGGCGGCACGTTTTCTAATAATCATCCTTCATTTATTTATATCCATCTAGTCTCTTACCTCCTCCTCCGTCTCACTTTCAATATATACACAACATCCTGGGAGTGGAGAACACATTCATCATCATGTAACACAATATGCAGGCAGGGGCTTCCACATGGGACAGCATGAGAGGACGCACGGGGGAGTGGCCGAGTGCTGGGGGGTGGGTGTGGGTGTGGGGGGGAGGTGTTGCGTGCGCCTACAGTCGGGTAAAGGGTCCCACGTGAAGAGGCCCCCTCAGTTTGGGAGAAGAGCATGAGCCAGTGGTGATGGTGGAGAAGGACGGTGAGGAGGAGTATGGAGTGGAGGAGGAGGAGGAGGAGGAGCCAGAGTCACCGCCGCTGTTGAGGTTGAAGACGGTGGAGATGGCCACGTCCACGATGCCCTGGCAGAGCTCCGGGTACAGCTTCCTGTAGGTGGAGGAAAAAAAAACATATATTAGATATAGAGTAACAAGGAGAGCCCTGCCTAGAAGCCAACGATAGCAAAGAAACAATGGAAATGTCCCCATGGGAACCATACATAGAAACTAGCGGTCATCTAAGAAGTACAAGGAGTACAGTTCACCTCCCTCGGGTTCAGCCCATAATCCTCATCGAGTCTCACAGGAGACATAATGAAAAGTGGGCTCGGCCCGAAGAGACAAAATGTGCCGAGCCGAGAAGAGGGACGCAGAGGAAGAACACTTGACTGATATATACAGCGGCATGCGAACCGATACGAACGGATCAATAAGTGTACACGAGGCTACTGCGGTACTGACTGTGCACAGGCCGGCGCGCCGTTGATCTCTATCAGCCACACCCTGAAGCTCTCGTCCACCATGAAGTCGAAGCCGAACAGCTGGAAGCTCTGGTAGGACAGGTGCTTAGTGCTGATGGAAGGCTCCACACACGACAGGCAGCTCCTGGAAGATCCAGATGACAGAAGATGGTTGTTAGGGATGCTTTACCCACTTCGAACACTGTACCGTAGATAACTATCCATCTTCTTAAAAAGGACCACTTCAAGCTGTTTCACCCCCTTTGAAAAACACCATGACAGCCAATGAAAACCAATGTTGGTCGTTCATAGGCGGCGATGGGTAAACAAATAAATAAACATTAAGAAGTATCACTTTCTCATGACATTTTGATTCAATGCATCTTAAAAAGGAATAATCCAAGCATACCACAGCCAGAGATGTTTTAACGAACGGCAGGCAGATAAATACAGGAGACAGAGTGGGAGGAAACACACAGCTGGTTTAAAGCTCTTAAATACAAAACAGGAGCCCAAACGAGAGACACACACACACACACACACACGCACACGCACACGCGGCGGCCTACTTAATGATCTGCTTGATCTGAGGTAAGACGGTGGTCTCCATGGTAACGTTGTGGGTGCTCAGCAGGTACTGGCGGAACTCGTCGAAGAACAACTCGTTGCCCTCCTCGTAGCGGCCGTAGTTCTGCGAGTGCTCCTTCTGGATGCAGTGGTTGGTCAGGTGACTGGTCATGTCGTCCAGGTCGGCGCTGTTGTAGGGGTCCGAGGAGGTGCGCAGCACGCCCTCCCGGTACAGGTAGATGTTGTACTGACTGTCCACCAGCACCCAGCTCCTAGCAACGTCGTCACGCAGGACCGACCACACAAGAGACGGTTATAATCTGGAGTATGTAACGCTATAAGCTGTTCTCTACTGTTATAAAGGAACAGAACCGGGAAATACAGCGAGGCTGTGGGGGGTTAATGCTAATGTTCAATGTATTATTGAGTTTAATCTCGCTCTATGAAGGGAAATAAGCATCTCATTGTGGGCCTATGAAGTCATTTGAGGCCGTCCTTGTGATCTCTTGGAAGGACTTGACATGAAGTTGACTTGACTTGCCTGATGTCAAACTTGCGGTGGCCAGGCTCCAGCAGCAGTGGTTTCTCCAGGTACTTCTGAATGATGTGAACCTGCCCCTGATTATCAATGTACTCCAGTAACTGATTTGCATCGTGGGATATCAAAATACCAGCACCTGTATGAATTTGAAGAAGAAGTTTAAATATTTCAACTGAAACGTTTGCATTTCATTTTCATCGTATATTAGTAATGTGATTCAATTATAGTATGAAAAAAAAAAAATGAATGCCAAATTTAATTCAGATACAGCGCACACAGAAAGACTTAACCTTTGGCTCCAGCTGATGACTTTGCAATCCACACCGTTCCCTCCCCACTGTCTTTCCTGGCATGATAGGAGGCCAGGAAAACCTCCCGCTCGTCCGTCTTGGGGTTACTCTTCAGGTGGCTAATGCCGTTCTTAGCGGGGGCAACCGGGGTGTTGAGGTTGGTAGGATAAATGATGTAGGACTCTGGGAACCAGTTAGAGGAGTCGGACAGCTCTGGGCTCGTCTTTATTAGCCTGCGTGAGGAAATGTCCCAGTAAAGCAAGAGTCAGTGGTCAGCTATTAGCTGATAGTATGTCCACTGAATAATTCAGAAGAGAGGAAACGTGTTATAAAGACACATACTTAACAAGTGATGCTTTTCTGCAGAGTTTATCAGCACCTCTATAATAATTGACCAGCTGCACCAGTCCGGGTTCGTGACCTGTCCAGACAAATGTAATAAATGAAGAAATGCATCAACTTTTCCACAATGTGCACAGCCAATGCAAGTCGATAGGAGCAAAAACAAGATTTTTTTGGTTGATTGACTGCAACAAGAGTCTTTGATGGAAAAGATAAAACGACTATAGGCCGTACAGTCAACACAGCAGTACATTCAATATTTAAGTAGCTTGTCTTTAAGAGTTTTTTCTTTCATTTGATTACAGTAAAAACAATCAAATGTGAATTCACCCAGGCGTCCAAAAGGCAACCTGTTCCGTTCCCCCAGCATCAGGTTGAATCTGGGGTTGTCTCGTTTCAGCCTCTTCCAGTGTCCGGTCGACAGAAGCATCTTGGAAACTTCTGCGTAAACTGTGCTGTTGTCGTCACGGCTAACGAACGTATATACAGGCGCACTCATGGTCGAGGTTGAGTGATCTAGTAATAATAATAATAATAACAATAGGTATCCACAGATACTCTGTGAATACCTAATAACAATAACAAACTGTGGTGCTAGCCTCCGAGCTAGGCGCACAGCCAGCCGGTGGGCACTGCAGCAGCAGGCAGCCTGGCGAGGGTTATCTTGTTGCTATCTGTTGGTAGCATGACGATAATAAGTCAGTCATGTCCACTCCAGCTGTGCAATCGAATAACCTGCAAATTATCAATGTATGATACTTTTATGTCGGTTGAAATACATTGTGTGTGTGTGTGTGTGTGTGTGTGTGTGTGTGTGTGTGTGTGTGTGTGTTATATGGGTGTCCCTGGATTAGGGTGTGACTCCCGAGGCTTCTCGCGTCTGGACATAAGACTCTCTCTCCCCCGGCTTGCTAACCAGATACCCCCCGCAAACTTTAGCAGAAGCTACTCCTAAAATCATAAAACAATAAACAGTGAATGAAAATGAACAATAGCTATAGCTGGGAAACTATGACCGAGACGGCAATCGCGCAATCAAATGTGTCTACAAGCAGTGTGCCTGTTATTCCCTATTATGTTGCTTGAACCCAGTGGCGTCTGTCATCCCCTACAGACGGATCAACGCGAACGTTGCCTGGTTCTGGGTAGTGTAGTCCAACATGCGCTGTATAGGCTATTGATTGGTTCATTATAGAATATCTACACTGAACTCAATACCCGAGTTTATCTAATACAAGCAATTCACAAAAATGTTCCTATTCTTAAGTGTCACATTTTTGAATAATTAAGTTCAATCTATTTTAGTATCATAAAATATACTTCATATCCCAGCATGCAATTCGGTTAACATAGTTACGGTAGATCTGTAATATTGCCACAAGATGGCACTGTAGACTTTTTTTTAAATCTATGGTTTGCTGTGAATGAAGCAGCACAACTATTGTTTCAGTAATGTTGAAGTTATACTATCATGATTCCAAAGTGAACCGTTAGTCATAAAAATTGAGAAACATCTTTAATGTTTTGCGAGATTAACGTCTGAACGAATTGAACGTATACATAAAAACCCAAGTTAACACCACACACGAGGTCAACCCGGAATATAAACCGAGCACACCGGTCCTGTTGATACCGTTCCATTACTTTTCCCTTTTCCCTTCTGTTTTCCCTCGTCTTGCCTTTGCATCTAAATGGCCGTTTAACGCATTTGTAAAAAACAACAACAGTTAATACAGCGTATTAACTCAACCAAGTGTATGTAATAGTGCGCTCTGTGATTCTTCAAACTCGAATGTAAAAAGTTTTATCGCCGGATTTGTAACCAACTAATTGGAACGCGGCCCTCCGCTACACTTCATGGACCTGCAGCTGGCGGGAACATTGTGTTGGAACAGTAGTTGTTTTCGTCGTTTATATTTAATAACAGGAGATCGCAAAATACTAGTAAGTGACGTTCATACATTTCTTCTCTCTTCTTGCATGTGTTGCTTTGTACGGTTTTCAATGTTTTAAATATCGTTAACATAGCACACTAGACGCGTAGCTCTTATACAGAACGCAGTGTTTCGATATTCTACAGGGTTTGTACATCGCGACGTCACATCGCAACGACCGCCTCCATTTTGGAAGCATAGGAGCGTTGGAGTGTTACTTATTGTGTCGGTAGTAATGGTTTGTTGGTCATTGTTTTAGTAATTCATCGTGAAATGATTTGTCATTATGGGGAGACATTGTTGTGTATATTTTGTGTAGGATTTTACAGCACTACAACGCTCTCTCTCTCCTCTCAATATGGCGGAGTATCCCCAACAAAAAACTCCCATGATGCATTGCCAGTATATTGTAGGACAACTGTCTGACAATAGAACATCAAAATACTATCAGTTATACATAGAGCTAGTAGAAACTCAGCGGTGTAAAGCTCACAGCTAAGCTATAAGCATAGTTACTTTAAGTCCAATCATACCCATGTTTATAACAACAGTAATCCCTGTGCATTTCAAATGTCCACGGTCTCTCTTAATGCCAAATGCCAACTATTGTTTAAGAAATGTTGGTTTGTACTGTGGTCAATGTTTATATCGTCTGCCCTGCTGTTTCTTGGGTCATGTATTTTTAATGAGCGTGGTCCATTCTCCTTGAGCAGGCTGGAGCAGACCAGGCATGAGTGGCGCACACCTGGACGAGTGGCAGCAGAGGTCCTTTGACATTTCATCTGGCACCTGCACACCTGAACAGACGGCGGACGCCTACCGGGCACACATCCTCTCCATTCAGTATGCATGGGCAAGCTCCCAGCTCTCCCGGTCCGCCGCGGACAGCCTGTTCAGGACCTACTCAGAGCGCTACGCCGCGGTGCTGGACTCCGACGACCCGCACTCAGGGCTGAATAACTATGCAGAGAGCGCACTGCACCTGGCTCGCAGTCAGAGGAACCACAGCGACAAATGGGAATCATCCCTGACCACGGAGAGTGTGTTGGAGCTGCCTTGCGTGCAGAGGATGATTCAGACAAGGGGAGGCGGTGGCTCCCTGGTGGCATCAGCAGATGTTAACATATCTGTTGGGCAAGAGAGCAAAGGCAGCATCCTTTCTGCTCCCTTTGCAGGACTCAAGGCAGAGCCTCCATTATTCAAGTCCACAGGAGCTCAAGTGTCCAAAAAACTAGAGGGTAACAACACCGCGGGTAATCCACTGGGTGGCGCTGCAGAAAGGGTGGATGACTTTGAGGGGTGTTCCACCAGCGGCAATGTGTCCGGCCGCCCCCCTGCACGCAGCCAGTCTCTGTTCGGTCACGCAGCTTCGGGTCCTCCCTTGGGTACCTCGGTCCCTGCCGGTACCATGCACAACCAGCAGTCCGCCTTCTTCCCTACCACCAATGCTGTGAAGCGAAATAATTTCTACAACCCAACCGGAGAGGCCACCCGGGACATGGGTGTCAAGGGAACGCACAGAGGCCAGAGCAGCTCTGAGCCACGAGCAGCAGGGGGGACTTTTAGATCAGCCCGGGAGCAGTTCATCGTTGAACAACAGAAGAAGAATTCCCATCAGCCCCAGAGAGGCTCCGTCCCCGGCTTGGCGACAGCCATGAAGAAATCCCTCGGGGCCAACAGGCCTCGGGGGGCCACCTCTAAGTTTGTGTCGCCGCTGCCGAGACAAGAGGAAGAGGAGGGCGGGGCCAGCCTCGCCGCCAATCAAGAGCCTCAGATCCTGGACGAGCGGCTGAAGAACTTTGAACCCAAGATAATCGAGCTGATCATGAGCGAGATCATGGACCACGGGCCTCCCGTTACCTGGGACGACATAGCCGGCCTGGAGTTTGCCAAGGCCACCATAAAGGAGATCGTGGTCTGGCCCATGCTGCGCCCGGACATTTTCACGGGCCTACGCGGTCCACCCAAAGGTATCCTCCTGTTTGGGCCCCCGGGTACCGGCAAGACCCTCATCGGGAAGTGCATAGCCTGCCAGTCGGGGGCCACCTTCTTCAGCATCAGCGCGTCATCGCTCACCTCCAAGTGGGTGGGCGAGGGAGAGAAGATGGTGCGTGCCCTGTTCGCCATCGCCCGCTGCCACCAGCCAGCGGTCATCTTCATAGACGAGATCGACTCGCTGCTGTCCCAGCGCACGGACGGCGAGCACGACTCATCGCGGCGCATCAAGACTGAGTTCCTGGTGCAGCTGGACGGGGCGTCGACGGCGGCCGAGGACCGCATCCTGGTGGTGGGCGCCACCAACCGGCCGCAGGAGATCGACGAGGCGGCCCGCCGGCGTCTGGCCAAGCGGCTGTACATCCCCCTGCCGGAGCCCGCCGCCCGACGGCAGATCATCACCAGCCTCGTGGCCTGCGAGAAGAACCAGCTGGGCGCGGAGGAGCTAGAGAGCGTGGTGGCGGCGGCCGAGGGCTTCTCGGGGGCGGACATGACGCAGCTGTGCCGCGAGGCGGCGCTGGGGCCCATCCGCAGCATCCAGCTCAGCGACATCGCCACCATCAGCCCGGACCAGGTGCGCCCAATCCTCTACCGCGACTTCCAGGACGCCCTCAAGATCGTGCGGCCCAGCGTCTCACCCAAAGACCTGCAGCTGTACGACGACTGGAACAGGACCTTCGGGTGTGGACGTTGAGACCCGCTGGCTTTTTTCTAATGTTGTTTTTTTTTTTTTTATTGTGTTTGTTACTCGGCTGTTGAGCTGACAGGAGGAAATATGTCCGTTGTTTATTACAATAACTTGAATATCTATTTTTGTGTTGAATCAATGGATTTTTCACTCAGACGTGTATTGCTTCGTGGTGGGGAGTTTGTGTGGTGAAATCCTACATTAGATACATTTGTTAAGGAAGTCTCAGTGATGATGCAGACTCTGCGTCCTGGATGTTACTCACCACTTTCTTCATTTATGAACATCTGACCTCCATAGTTCTCAGTTTACTGTCACAAACAAAGCTGTGATGATTGATATTTCACTTGTTTTCCTGAAAGTTGTGACCTTAAATAAACTTAAAAAAGAAGCTTTGTTTGTATTTTTAAAATGTTTTTATTCCAATTCTTTATTTTCGGGGGGAGAAAGCCTTTCTGGTTGTATACAAAAACATGTATATAGTTTGTAAGTGCAGTAGCTTGTATTGGTTGCTAATAAAACATGCTAGTGAGGCGGGAGGTCACGGCCTGTCCGTGTGCACGGTCCTCTAATGCTCCTGCAGTGTGCTGGTGTTCCTGGCGCTGGATGACCCAACCGTGGGTGTGGATGTTGGGCAACAGTGACCGGATCCGGGGCCTCATGATAACGAAACAAGCCTGTTGTTGCGCTGCTGATGCGTTTGGCCAATAGAGACAGACAGACCACGACAGTTAAATCACAATAAAATGTCAAATACAATAATTACCCGATGCCGTAGGAGCTGTGGGATTGATAGGACTGTATTGGTTTAGAAAGGTACAACAAGGACCGTGTCCAGTCCCTCTCTAATGTGTCCTCCTCATCAGAAACGGTACCCTATCCATATGGTAGTAATGCAGAAATGTTTTAATCGTGGTTTTATTCTGTCATGCACTGCGCCATCGAGGAACAGAAACGATTATAGATTGCGCTCAGATCGACATTCAATTTTCATGAAATACTCTCTTTGAGAGACTGGAAGGCCATGAAAAACTGGCTTTCATTTATTTTTCATCTTTTTGTCAAGTACCTCATCAATATTTCAGCGACGTACTGTCGGCCAAAGTATTGAAACTTTGTTCAATTAGCCAGCAATGGAAGGAGTCAGACTTCTCCACGGGGCCCTGTGTGGGCTCCTCAGAACTACAGGGGTCCTCTATGCTGGACCGGGCCAGAAGCATGGGATAGCATTACTGTCTGCAGGTCAGAGTAAGGAGGCAATAGACATTTCACAATGTGCTGTATGCTTGCATCTTCATTTCCTGTTTTGTTTGTTTGTTTGTTTGTTAATGCCATTACAGGCCGTATGATTGCACACACACCCAAAGTGTAATCTGTAGTTGTAATTATAGCGTTTTACGTTAAGCTCCAATCTTACCAGTCACAGCGAGTCAGGATTACTATCACAAGTAAGGCTTTCATTTTAGTTTTATTTGGGCTCCTTCCTCTTCCCTTTTTGAACTTTTGACTGACTTCTTGGTTAATATGGATTCCTTTTAATAATAAGCCACGGTCTACTTCCTATCCTTACTGTACTGCACCTAGTGTCACAAGCAGTGTGCATGCCAAAGAGGGATACTTTATTCTTGTGTTTTGTAGGCCTATATAATAGTTTAAATTTGTAATAATGCATGCATGCATGCTTACAATATTGCATGTCGGTAGAACATAATAGCCTACTGTCCTCGTGTATAACATAAAGTATGTTCTGTGTAGTTTAGACAAGAGTCGGCCTCCTCTCTCGCCAAACTAACAGCCACGGGCGCTTGAAGCCACGACGAAGGCAATCCCTTTGGATCCCCATTACAGAACAAGTGCATTCATGTAGGCCTACCAGAGCCCTGATTCTTAAAACGGCCAGTTGACTATTTCAGTCAACTGGTTGAAAAATATTTAAAAAAAGGAGGAAGTGAGATTTGGGATTCTGGCTGGGCCAGAGTTGGTTGGCCAGATTATCCCTCTCATGCAAATACCCTCCCTACCCCGTTAGGTCCCAACGAAGCGTAGGGGACTCGACTCTGGCTGCAGCTGCTTCCCCTTTCTGACGAATCTCGCAGCAGCCATCTGGACGTGGCTGACGCAGAGCTGAGGAGCTCCGCAGCTCCTCCTACCCCACCCCACCCCAAACAACATCTCCTCCAAACGTCTTTTCTCCTCGCTTGCTTCCTATATGAGCCTGATCGCCATCTCCGTCCACGGCTCTCGTGGGCCTACCTATACCTTCACAGAGGACCATGCGTATGCAACCCAAAGGTGATGCATAAAACCTAATTAGAGTAAAACTAAAAATAAGTTTTACACTTCTATATAAGTGTAGGTTGTTCATCAAAAATATACAGGCCTATTTTGTGAAGTACATCAATTCCATCACTTTCCTCCTAGATGAGGGGTGCTGAAGTTGAGTCTGAATTGCTGATGACATTAATTGCAAACAGTAAATCTGAGAAGACATTCACGCAACAATTATTTTATGGGTAAAATATAGAAAATTTAGTATGCCAAATACTGTACATAAAAGGTTTATGTGGATCTTTCTCTCGTTTAAATGCAGCCTTGGTAATTTTGAAAGAAAAAAAATAAACACACTGTCGATAAATCACTTCTGTAAAATACAATTTTATTGATATTTCGCAAGCATCAAATGACCTTTTTTCACTAATCATGTTCATTGACAAATAGACAGCAGACACAAAACAGAAGTCAGGTGACCTTTGAACTTAGGGAGGAAAGGCTTCCAGCAGCAGTCAGTTTTTAAGCTTCATGTCACGGTATACAGTTGGACGGGAAGTGATGCAGTTTATATAACTATAACTAAATAAAAAACAAATAAATACAAAAAACATAATGTGACATAAATAACGGGAAAGGTAAAAAACACAAGATGTTTAAGACTGAAAAAAGAGTATAATATGTGTATATTGAATACAGTTCGGGGTAGAACACAGTGATCATTTCTTTAATATCATTTCATTATAAAAGGAATTCTTTGTTCTGCATTTTGGCAAAAATGATCCCTATGCATCGTTGACGTTTTAAACAGTTTGGTATTAATACTGTGGCTCGATGGAATCATGTATTTATAAGAAAAGATCGATATGAAGACATGATACAGCTGCCATGAATAGATAAACAAATTCACACCTAAATACAGCAGAATGATCAGAAGTTCACCTTTAATGGGCTATAATTACAGCACATTGACTAAACATTTTCCACGGCATTGAAACTCAATATTAAAAAAATTCTTTCTTTGATCAATTTGCATCTTCTTTGTATTCTACAAACATGCATGTTCGGTATAAAAACTATAACAGTGTATTTTACAATGACGTCTTTAAATAACTTTCTGTGTGTGTGTGTGTGTGTGTGTTTGTATGCATGAGTGAGTATGCACGCAAGAGAGAGCGAGTGTGTGCGTATGTGTGTGTGTGTGTGTGTGTGTGTGTGTGTGTGAATGTTGATTGAATGTTCCTCGTATGTACATTAAACATTTCCACTGCGTGGCGGACATACCCCTCCCCCCCGGGGCCTCAGTAGCGGTGCTCCCCCCTTGTCATGTGGGAGGAGAACTCGTAGCGGTCCTGGCTGCGGTGGCCGCACAGGTTGCACTCGAAGGGGTCTCTGAAGCCGTGGCAGCCCATGTGGATGGTGTACATGACGTGGTCCAGGAAGAGCACGCGGCAGTGCTGGCAGCGGTACGCCCTCACCTGTTCCCCGTCGGCCGACACCACCTTGAAGCCCTCCGACGCCAGCTCTACGCTGGCCCGGATGGCCTCTGCCATCTGCCGCTGCTGCTCCTCCTTGACCAGGGGCAGCACGCCGTTACGCAGGCCCCCCGACGTCATGTGGTTGGCCAGGTAGATGAGCCCTGGGCCGGCCCCGCCGCCACCAACGTGGGCGGCCGACCGCTGCTCCTCGTTGCTCTCGGTGTCGGTGGAGTCCTGGCCGCTGGGGCTGGGCGAGCCGTCCTTCTCGCTGGACGACTTGGACTTGGAGAGCAGCAGCAGGTTCTCGGCCGCGCTGTCCTTGGCCGACAGGCCGTGGCCGTTGCCCGCGTGCCCGGCGTCGGGCCCCGGGTGGGGGAGCTTGCCGTGCAGGGAGGCGTACATGGAGGTCAGCGCCGCGTCAGCGCCGGAGGAGGAGGCCGGGGACGTCTGCACCAGCGGCCGCAGCGACTCGGCCCCCAGGTAGCTGATGGCACTGTTGATGGCCTGATCCATGACATGGGGCTGGATCATCTCCCCAGCCCCGCCCTCGAAGGACAGCTCGGACAGACGCTTCTCGCCTGGGGGAGCGGAGAGGTAGGGGTTAGGGGTGCGAGGCCAGATATCACACTTACTCCTGCACTGTTGTTGTTTTAAACACTTTTTAGATTACTTTCTTTCTAGCGTGTAACAAATGTTGCAATTTATAGTTGGAGTTAAAAGCTATTTAAGTCTAGGGCCTCATGTCCAATTCAAATTTTGGTAACACGGCCACCAGAGAAATCATAGTACATTTAGCTTTTTTAAATTATTAAAAAATGTTTACATGCAATACGACAAATCATTAAAGGCACAATGGTGATTGGGTTACACAAAATATTGATATATACAGTACTAGAGTACATAGCATGCAGTCCACAAGGCCACATGGCAAATTGTAATATTATTACAATGCTAAACATATTAAACATTACTTCACAGCTCGACCAGCACAGTCTCCATATGTTTAATTTTTTAGCAAAAATGCACAGATTTAGTTTGTATACAAAAGAAGCAGACTCCATCCCTTACCCACAAACTTCTGTGGCATAGTGCTCTTACGTTTAGCTACATTATTAGCTAGTCTGTCTAGCACCAACACTCTGTCAGATCCCGTCTGGCTTAAGTCTTCCCTCTGCTCATTCTGGTTGCTTTCTTCCTTTACTACTGGAAAGCAAGACAGAAAATAAGATGTTTTTTAGAGTCAAAATTAATTCCATCTGACCTGTTCAAAAAATAATAAGGCCGTCTCTCAGAGTATAATATGACGCACTTGGCTCATTGTTTTTACTGTACTACTGTTTACAGACATTTTAGGACATCATGTGTCCTAAAAGCAATATATATTCATATATGTATCAATTTAGCAACCTCTCTTCCCATAAACAAAGTACAGACAGCCACAGGGGTGACCGTTCAAATGAATAATAACTAAGAGGGAAAGAGGAAGTCATTTCACTCGAATTTGATCTGACCTGCTAAATTGTCACTAAACAGTCTCAACAGTCGTTGCGACACTATTGGATGTGGTGATCTGCGTAGTGAGCGCATGTGCTCCACGGGTGAAGTAGGTCGCCTGTGGCTGGCTTGTGCGGTGGTGGGCGGAGACGAGGAGGACGGGGGCGGTGGTGGGACACTGACCTGTGTAGATGCTGTTCTGGAGGCCCATGCACTGCAAGTAGTGGTGACAGCGCTCCTTGTGCTCCTCCAGAGAGCTTCGCTGCTTGTAGCTCCGCCCACAGTACGCACACTTGTGAGGTTTTCCGACTACGGCGATAAGAAAATGACAAAACCGACGAAAAGGTAGAGGAATCAGATATGGCGATGGTGCCAATTAAATCCAGGAAAGGTTTTTTGTGTGCTTGTGCATATTTCTTTTTTTTTGCGTCATATCTGGTTCAAGATGTGTGAGAACAAATGGATACTGCATTTACACTCCTGATACTTCCCCTTTATTTACAATGTGGCAATTAAAGAAAATCTCACTTAAATGTGGTGGTAGAGTTTTCAATTTATATTATTATTTTGTATTATCATTTGAATTTAATTGTGTGTGTGTGTATGTGCGTGTGTGTGTGTGTATATATGTTTATCTGTGTGTGTGTGTGTGTGTGTGTGTATCTGTGTATCTGTCTATCTGTGTATCTGTGTGTGTGTGTATGTGCGTGTGTGTGTGTGTGTTGTACCAGAACTGCGCCCGCTGCCGCTTTGCCCTGGCTTCTCTGTTCATCATCATCATCATCATATTGAGGAGGAGGGACAATCAACTAATGCACTCCTCAGCCAGC
>OOFB01017119.1:18472-28769 GCA_900323305.1 Trachyrincus murrayi | reverse complement strand
TCGCTTTACTAAAACACGTAGTTAACAAAATAGGCCTACCTCTGTGTGGTAAGTTAAACGGCACGCCTTTATTGTCCATTAGCAAATTTAAAGAAACCCAACGGTTATCATTGTCACTTTTGCTACGTTTAGGGAAATGTGGAATAAGTCTAAATTATGTTTCTTAAACATTATGCTTTCTTTTTTCCAGTTCAGAGCATTAACTTTAATAGTCTAGTTTATCGGCAGATTGAAAGACACAACTGTTATGCTTTAAATAATATTATGCCTAATTATATCTAATGATAGCCATATGATATGCCATATGTCTAATAATGCCTATAATAATAATAATAATAATAATAATACATAATACATAATACATAATACATAATACTTAATAATAATCAATAATCAATAATTGACCATTAATATTATTATTGTTGTTATTATTATTATTATTATTATTATTATTATTATTATTAATAATAATAATAATAATAATAATAATAATAATAATAATATCCTAACTGTAATCATGATAATGATGATATAACTCATTAATGTTCCATATGTTTCTGGCTCCACAGGGCTTAGTTAAAGCGTAGCCTACTGCTCACAGGTGACAGCCTATATTCCCAGGTAATACTTGAAACGGTTTTAGTAAGGCTTCCAGAAGGTTCGTTGTGTTTAAATATTTTCTATGACAGACTAGCTCTCCAAAGTCTCATCTGAACAATGCCTATCCCATCGACCTTGTGTTCCAACCCAATCTCGTCTCAATCAAACAATAATAAAAATGCACTCCAAATAGGTCCCATTGACAAATTAATTATTCAGGAATAGCTAGCACACTTCAAGTTATTTATTGTTAACGTTCAATTGGTTTGAAACATATACAGCAGCCATCACGCATTTGTTCGTTATAACGTACAAAAGAATAAATGAAACATAAAAGTGGACGCAATACGAATATTGTACAGTTAAACGCATTTTTCTGTGTTAGCCAAATATACAGTTCCTACATTATTTAAGTCTAAATGAATACATTAGTTTACAATATTAATAAGATAAAATGTGAGGTTATCACCGCAAAGGAGTGGTGGAGGCTCAGTATAGCCTGCTTTAAAAACATCCACCCTGGTTCCACCCACAGCCTCCCATCCCCAGTCCCCACTCAGGTGAAAGCAGCATCCCTGTTCGCTCAACAACATAGACTAACGTGTAAAACACCATAAGGAAGTCCATAACATAGATTGGGGGAGGGAAAAAAAAAGGTCCAGAAACGACGTCATTCGTTTCAAGGGCAGCCATTTCGTGTAATGTTCAAAAATAGACTCCCTGCTCTCCAAAATGTCAAGAAAACGTGCCCTGATCAGCTGGTGCGCCTGTTGCGCGTTGTCCCTTCAGCCGCCACAAAATAAATGCCCCCCCATTTGTCTCACTGTCGTATATCAACATGATATATTGGGCTCATCATCCAGCAGGTTAACATATAGAAGAAAAAAAACACGTAAAAACGACAGTGTTTGCATGTCCTACCACGTTCTGCCATAGAGGAGGTTTGAGCTGACCATGTTGCTGGTGTAATCTACAGCGGAGGTGTCCATCTGAGCCATGCTCAGTTGGCTGTGCAGTGAGGGGGGACTCGGGGACATGTCTAGGTCCTGGGCCTGCTGTACCAACACGTTCACGTTCTGGTGGTTCTGGTGTTGATTAATGCTGTTAGTGGACGTGGCGAGTCCGATCCCCGAACCGTTCTGTTGTTGTTGTTGTTGTTGCTGCTGCTGTTGCTGCTGCTGCTGTTGTTGTTGTTGTTGCTGCTGGCCCGGTGTCGGTGTGTTGGGGCCGTTCTGGCACGGTTTGCCGTCCTTCACCAGCACGGGCACTGACACGCGCCTCGGGGACTGCGACTGCTGGCACAGGCTGCTGTCCTGCTGCTGCAGCTGCTGCGCCGCCTTGTCCTTGGCCTGTCGCTTCATTTTGTACCGGTGGTTCTGGAACCAAATCTTCACCTGGGTCGGCGTCAGGTGGATCATGCTCGCCAGATGCTCCCGCTCGGGCGCCGACAGGTACTTCTGTTGCTTAAACCTCCTCTCCAGCTCGTACACCTGAGCCTGCGAGAAGAGGACGCGACGCTTCCTCCTGGGCGCCGCGTGGATGGCTGGCATGGACTTGGAGGCGTCTGACATGCCCGTGAGGCTCCCCATCCCGGCCATGTTCATACCTGTGGAAGGTCCCATGTATCTAGAAACTTAAACATATACATACATACACGGTCGTTCAATAATCACATGTAGGCCTAGAGGTGTCCTTTTTTTTTTCCCTTTGACGTGGTCTACAATATGATTATTGGGTGTTTTTTCAATTTGAAAGTTTACGAAATTGAGTTTTGGCTCACAAAGTAAAGTAGGCTAGATAATAGACCTAACAATACTGATAATATTAATAGCCTTCTCATGATAATAATAATAATAATAATAATAATAACAATAATAACAATAATGACTTGATGGTTAAGCTACATGTCAAACATCAAATTATTCAGAAGCTCGAAAAATATCATAATTAGTTTTTTACAAATGCGTATTAAACGTAATAAAATCATTAAATCAATATTAAATAAACCAAAAAATTGCCTTATTTTCAACAGCAAAAAATACAGAGTGGAATGGAAAAAAGGTCAGTTTTCTCAAACTCATCAAAATAATCCCAAAAATATATCGAAAATGTCGAAATAAATGGAAACTAAACAACTCACTTGTGGAGTATCTCGGGTCCGGGTTGGCGCCATACCAGCCTGTTGCTGCCGCGCTGTTCCGCATGCTCTCCTGGTAGGACGGCAGGTCTCCCATGTTGCCAATGCTGCCGTTACAGTATCCCCCCATGGCTCCGTGCGAGAACTGGGACACGGCGTGGGGCATGTGGTAGGCGGTCGCCACGGTGGCGTTGTGGCCCATGGAATGCTGCTGCATGCCAGCCTGAGACACCTGAGGCTGCCGGTAAGCTCCAAGTGGAGAGGTTAGGTTCCCTGCGCCGTCCATGCCACTAAACTTCTTGTAGGTCTCCTCGATAGGACTCAAAATATCTGTCACTGAGAAAGGCGTTGTATGCTTTGGGCTCAACGACATGGTTCAGTAAGCAGGTAGGTTTTTTTGTTGAGCAGATGAACCGCGTGTTGTTCTATCAGCTCTCTCCTTGTGAATGTCTACGTAGGAGAGTGCTTGTAGTGCGCCTGAGATACTATTGATCGCCTTGGAGAAGGAGGCGAGCCCAGGGCGCTCTTAACTCGGGTTTATTGTAGTCAGGAGCCAGGTTTACGACAAACACAGTGGGCGGAGCAAGCGTCCTAAATGAGCAAACAATAGTCATTGGCATTTTGGGGGAATAATTGATCAAATTGCAATTTACTTCATTGTAAGTGTTTTAAATGAAAAAATATATATATCTTAACGTGTGTCTTAACTTCCATATAGACCTACATAAACACATTTTTATACACGCCATAGATGAATGGTTCATGTGATCAACAAATTGGTAACATGTTAAACACATCGCGTCAGCTGTGGGCGCCTGGTCTGAAGAACGTGACTATTTTGCGTCAGTACAGGGAATTCCACTTTTTGTGCAAACTTTGAGAGCCCTTTGCGACAGACATAAGAGCCGCAGAGAATCATCATGAGACACAATGAAGTTGTACGGCTAACTCAGACCACACCAGATAGAGAGAGCCAAGGCCAAATGATCTCACTGACAGAATAGTGAAAAGGCACAAGGGTAGATGATACATCCTAACCAATTGGCAATAAGATGAGATATATTATAGTCTAGGCTAGATTATTTTCACAGCTCGCATGAACAAAACAACTCATTCACAGCATATGTCGCTTTTTTTATCCATCAGATCACAGCCACATGCTTACACAAAAAAAGACATTTTAAGCTAAATATGTATCTACTGTCACAATTCATCAATATTGATTATGGTAAATCAATTGACCTCTATTATTTAAGATAGAGCTTAATTAGAAACATTGTTTAGTTATATTAATTTATATTAACTTAATACACTCTTGGCCTGTCAACATGCATCATTGACCGTCGGATGTGTTTGTTTTGTAGAATTAGCGACGTGAATATAGTCTGGTCTGCTCTGCTTGACCTGCCTTCTTAATCTGTGAGCAAACTCCCTGGCGCCGGTCCGAGAGGAGACAACAGAGGGGTCAGAGTAAGTAAAATACACATCAGATACACAGGAGACGCTACTGCTATAGGCTGCGACACACCACTTGTCTCATACAAGTTTAATGGTGCAAACAATTAGCCTATCATTTCAGTAGCTGCAATTGAGTTCAATCGATAATACAATTATGATCATATAGTGACGATATTGATGATGGCAATGATGATGATGATGATGATGATGATAATGATGATGATTGATGGATTGCTGTAGTAGGCATACGTGGCTATACCATGATATGAGATCAACATCAATATATATATATATATATATATATATATATATATATATATATATATAATTCAACATTTTCGTCAGATATAGGCTAGTCTTGGATGTGTTGATGCTCCTTTGTTGAAGAAGAAAACGTGCGCCCGCATTAACCTCCTAATGAGACGGAGCATGGCATAGCAGCGGCTATAGGCCCGTCCTAATTGGACAAATGAAGTTGTGGCCTGTTATCAATTAGCTATTCGCAACAGCATGCAATCTGTGCGTAAAAGCAATCTCTGTGTAAATGAAAGCCTTTTTTCTTTAGTTTAGTTTTGTTTTTACATGTTCCAGTAGCATACACACATATTTGCTTGCTCAGTCACATCTTGAAGTATTTTGTGAAAATACACAACGCAAGCCTCGAACTCTTCAATTCAAATTCAAAACTCAAAGAGTTCTCAAAAATCACATTGTGCCTTGGTTGAGCCAAACCTAATTGAGTTGAATAGAAAGCCAAGACAAACAAAACCAAAAACAAAACATGTGCTACATGAGGCTATTATAGAAAATTCTCAGTCCAACAAAAAAATCCTGGCGTAAAGTAAGATTATTCTTACCCGAGCTATTTTGCATTTAGCTAGACTTTTCTGTGCGTCTTTTCCAACATTTTGGACCACAGCGTATGTTTTTGCCATCGAGACTAGAAAGCAAGGCCTCCAGCGTTATGTAAATGACGCAAACCTCTCAACCTCCTGGATTACCGAGTCAGAGAGCAAGACCCTGGTCCACAAACTCTCCACACTCGGAATAGGCTACAGAAAACCCAGCACTGGTTGGCTTTACGGGTATCAGCAGTAGCCTAGTAGAGATACTTATGGAACGATTGTTCATAACGCTTTACTTCGAGCAAAAAACAATGCGGCGAAATCGATCGATTACGCACTGCTTCAAGGACAGGATAAATAGACGCACCAGGGACCTATGGGACGCGCCATTTCAGGTTGGTCAATGATTAGAAAACATTATAGTATATATATATATATACATAGCGCAAAGCCTGCACACTAAGTTTTACTCACACAATAGGTCTGTATTGTGCTTTGGTAAGATAATGAGGACAGTTTTTGCGTCAACATTAAACAAAAAAAGTAGTCCTTCTGTGCAGCATGCAATGTGCTTTACACACATCATTTAGATTTAAATTGATTATTTTTAGAATTAGAAATTATGTTGGCGCCCCAAATGCTATTTGGGTTATTTAAAAACATATATATAATAGGTGCCCTCTACTGCACCCCCCTCAATTGTTACGTTGTCATTATTGTCATTGGAGAAATATTGTGGAAAAATACTGACAGCAAAATAGTGTTCTGCTGTAGAAGAATACAAAACGCATGATGATACTGTAGGTGGCAGCTCATGAATGGCTTTACTGACTGACTTCAACTGACTTAATAATAGAAAGTAGCCTTGATTGTGTAGCAAATAAGCAACAGTATTATGAAACCCAAACGATGGGATGGCTACAAAAACTGCATTTGCGCTAACATTATTGCCAAAAGAAGTTGCCTCGCGCACTTTACTGCGCTCGCATGCTATTTCTTGTTGTGTTATATTGTTATACCATTATGTATGAGACCATCTTGTTATGTTATATTGTTATTCCATCGTATGAGACCATTTCTGTTGGAATGCACCAGAGCCCTACTGGAATCAGTGATCACACTAAAACCTCTCTGCGTCCGCGCACATCAGCACTGTGCACGTGCACATCAGCACCGTTGACGCGCACACCAGTACCGCGCACACGCACATCAGCACCGTGCACGCCCACATCAAGTGCACCTCACACACACCTCAGCACCGCTGCTGGGAAAAAAAATCGCAGGGGACACCGCGACCATCAGCTTGAAAAATGGCAAAACCTCGACCTACCACAATGTCTCCTGCAACCTTGCTTTGGTAATTTATATTTCTTGACCCCTTTAACGCAATGAGTTGTGCAAATGGTGTTACCATAACCTCTACAAGCCGGTTTTGTTTTGTGTTTTAGATAAGTATTCATGACATAAATCCATGATACCTTTCAGGTGACACTCCCCAGTTCTACAGTCACACTTCTAAAGAGACTGTTTGATAGGCTGAACAAGACCCGGATGTCCCTGTTCGCTGGCGGTCCTCAGCTTGTGACTCATGTTGTTGTGGTAGACCCGAATGTGACGGTACATGTTATCTGTAGTGGACAGATTCAGTTTTGTTTCGGCATTATTGGTTACTAATAATAACGATAAAGTTGGTTGAGAAGTAATGTCAATTGTTTTTTACATGCATTATTGTATTGTCAATGTAATTGCTGATATTGCAAGTACAATGTTATTGCTACAGCAATTGCACTTCAAGTAAGTTATTATTTAGAGTATACTATCACATGTAAGTATATTTAAAATATACATGTAATATGCTTTCAGTGTACTCAAAATATAGTTATATCATAGCCTATTATTAGTACACTTGGAATGCACGCGAAGTGTCTCACTATAGATCATTTTAAGTATATTTAATGTACTTGAATTGTCATTTAAATACTATTAATATACACATACATATAAATTCAATATTTCTTACAATGCATTAGAAGGACATTTGCTATGTAGCCTATTTATACACTGATTCAAATAAACATTGAATGTACTTTTAGTGTGCTCAAAAATGTATTTATATATTATAACATTAATATATACTTGGAATGAATAAAAAGTCTCCCATTTTAGATAATTGTAAGTATATTTAATACACTGTAATACACATTAAACAATATTAAAATACACATACAATGTATATTCAATCGGCCTATATTAAATGGTTCCAATTTAGGTCAATATAAATACATTCAAAATATACTTATCACTGGCATACTTGTACTGTATAATTGTACTAAAATATGTTATATATGTATATTTTAAGTATTTAAAAAAAGAAATTTCACTTGGGTAATATTGAATTGTATATGCCTATAGAAATAATATACGGGAGAACTGTTAAATAGAACATGGTCGATGTAAGAGAGCTAATTAGGGTGCTAAGTTAGTTTTTTGATGGCTTTTTTAAAATGGCCATGCATTTAATGTTGCCTATCTGCTCCTCTGAGAGAATGAATCAACTATTGTAAATAAATGAGACCTCCTCTATAGGCTACATTGACTGGCTGCCTATACAGGAGTGCTGCGTTTGAAACAGTTGAGTGGAAAAAAGTGAAATAGTTAAACAAATAATGTTTAATATCAAGTTGCATAAAATCAATATGCAGGCCTATGCAGATTACATCGATGCTACAGGTCGTAGGCCAGGTTTATACGTTCGCCACTTTTCAAATGACCTAATCACACTATGACCTATGGACTATGTGAACCAAAATAAGAAAACGGCAATTAGCCTATAGCCTATAGATATAGACTCAAATTACGCATCTGAATTCACAGGTGAAATGATAGGCTATTTCCCCTCCCGGATACACCCATGTTATTAACTCCGTCCGTAACATACGTCCAAACAATTTACGCGGCGTTATTAACGGGAAAGGCAACCCCCGACACAAGGTTGAATAATGAGCCGACCTTTGGTATAACCCCCCCCCCACCAGGAGCTCTCTCCTGGCCGTGCACAGCAGCAGATGGACATGCACACACCAAAGCGCGTGGTCAGTTGGAGTGCTTTTCTCCATCACGGCGCGGGCGCGCCATGGCTCAATAAGCTGGAAGAGATTTAAAGAGATGAGTGAAGGGTCTGGAGCGAGTAAAGAGCCCAGGGCCTGACCTGCCACCTCCAGCATGCTGCACCGGCGGGAACAAAGTGACCGCTTCAAATTACACATCATAGAGTCGTAGGCAATTTTCGAGAAAACGACACCTTTAAGATGAAATATGTCCATGTAACGCATAGGATGAACTGCGAGAGAGAATGTAATAATTTCTCTGGAGTGTGATTGCAAGATCCATATAGGACTCCACTGTTGCCCCAGTTGTGTTTTAGCTCACTTAACTGTTGTTTCACCAGAGAACTGACGTTCGAAGGCAATTGGAAATATTAACTTCTCTAAACCTATGGTTTCTTAAACGGAACACGGTGCACTAACAGTAAGTGCATGTGAATGCCATGCTCCCACTTTGTCCTATGTGGTGGCTATATATGTAGCTAACTGGAACCAAACTATAATCCTGGTAAAAGTTTGTCTACAGCTTCTTCAGACTCAAATTCTAAAACATTTGACGCATGCATATCGTGTGATTGACGATTTTACTTCAGACACAAGAAATGTTATTCCAAGAGGATGGTAAACTGGAAAAAAATAAAATAAAATGTGAGTTAATGTAGGTCTATATAATTCGCGCATGTTTTAATTGACATTGTTATTGATTAATTATATTAATTAGCATAAAACTCCTCTTTAGTCAGTGTCAGTGTTAGTTATGAAGTTCAACTTCATGAATAGTTGAAGAAAAGCAAATAGCATAGGCATAGACAAGTCCAGTGTTTAAAATCATGTGAGTTAAATAGCCTATGTAGCTATCTGCATAGTCCTTATCTGACGTTTGAACAAATAACAAACAGCATCTGTACTTTAACGGTTAGATATCGGGTATTTGTGATGGAAATGTGTGGAAGAAACTCCACACCTGCGGTCAGCAGGTCCATTTAGATCAAATACTTTCCTCTCCTCTTAAAACCCGCGCACTGAGGGAGCAGAAAGAAGGCAGGTGCGTATCTTTCAGATGCGCTACTTGAAACAGTGTAGTTCCCCAGCTAAGTAGGTTAAAGGTCCTCCTAAGTGGAGAAAGTATGTGACAGCCCTCTTGAAGACTTTATTCTTTTGCAGGAGATTTCTTTCACTCACAATTAATGTGGCTTGATGTTCGAAATGATGCTAATTGCAATTAAAGTGCAAATAACTAACAGGCTGCGCCACAATAAGATGCGGTTCCAAATCTGAAAACTGAACAAAGAATAGGCCTACATTACTGTATAAATAATATATATGTCACGGATTAATGGACTATTTCTCAATTGTTTTTTAAAAAGTGTTAGATTATGGATGGATTGCTCGTGACGTAAATGAGGATAATCTAAAATAATGGTAAAATCTTCCTTGGCTGTGTTGGTTGAGATGCGATGTTTTAAGTCGACTCAATAGTAGGTCTAATGCTATGTTTTTGCTAGACTAATAATAGTAATAATTTGGTAGGTCTAATAAATGGCGACCTGTGTAGGCTATAACACTTTGTTAATCAAAGTGAAAATTAGGAGTAGGCCTAGGGGTTGACCTTTGGAGACTTTACAAATGCATTTTGCTTAACCAACAACAGCAAGCATGCATTAGTTTACCATTTGAGTCGTTTCTAAAAAATTAAAGGTAGGCCTACAATGGTAAATTGGATAACGCTTCGTTAAGTAAATTGTCACTAATAGGCTAGATACAATTTTTGGAAAAGATAGGGATCGTTATTTTTTTAAATGAACCAAATATCAAAGATCAAATAAATCCTCGCCCACATTCGTTTTGTGTGCAAACGTTGCAACTTCGTGACATTTGATTCAGCGCGCTCTCTTTACGCACAAGTGTCGGCGTGCTCGCATTGTTTTGAGTGGCCGTACCGTATTTAAACATAGTTGTTATCTTTTTTTGAACGTTAATTTAAAAACATGGGAGATCAATGCCGATTAATAACTGCCCGGCGGAACAAAGCGAATACTTGTTCCGGGTGAGTGTCTCTAAGGTTACCAGCAGCACCAGCAGCTCAGCCCTCAGCGCTTTATTGTCAGCGCGATGAGGGCAAGTAAACAAAGCTTTTCAATAAAGAGTGTGCT
>OOFB01017119.1:0-10722 GCA_900323305.1 Trachyrincus murrayi | reverse complement strand
TACATGGAAAATATGAATTATATATATATATATATATAATACTGTTATTATGTTCATATTGAAAAAAACTATTTGTTTGTCTTGTCTGTGTTCTTCTCATGGACAATTAACAACATAGTGTGTGTGTGTGTGTGTGTGTGTGTGTGTGTGTGTGTGTGTGTGTGTGTGTGTGTGTGTTTCATTTGGTTTCATTCCATGATTAAAGCCATGAAGAGAATCACACTGCTTAGTTTGACTGATACATGTTGTGATATATTGTCTGCAAGTCTGTATAATCTAGGATGATGTATATTTTGCTTTCAAATGAAATTGAATTAGGATATTATTTGTAACAAATTATTTTTGATAACTGCAAAGGAAAATCAAATCTAAATCATGATTCACAGATGACAGAAGTGCCAAAAATAATAGCTGGTTTATTTAAAATAAATACATTTCAACATACAGCCAGCATAAAAACATTGGAAGGGGTATGGATCCAGTGTTTGGGTACATTACATGTGGTTAATTATAATACTGAGTTATAGCAACTACATGCTCGGTCTATCAGCACAACCATTTCTACAGGTTAACATTGATTTGCCTGAGGTAGTTTTAAGACAAATAAAGAAGTGGTGCAGCCTCCATGTCAACTGATACTGACAATGTTATGTTTATTTTGTATTTATAATTGAGCTTATAAGTTTGCATTTGGTGGACCCATTTAATTAAAATGACATGATGCAGATAGTAAAGATGTGTTTCACTGAATAAATGATGTGCCAAACAATGAGTCCTTACTCAGAAGAATTTTGTCAGGGAGAGACAAAGAGCCTTTAACCAATCTGTAAAAACAGATCTTTCTTGGATACACCTGTTGTTCTACACCATCACACTAATACCGCCGTGGTAATATCTTCGTAGCAAATGTCTTTTCGAGACTGAAAATACAGTTGTTTATGTTTGAGGAAAAGAAAGTTCTGAATGCTTGTTATAGATCACATTACAGACCATAATGTGGTGTGTTGTGTGGAGAGACACGTAGGCCTGTATATAATATGCATATATTGTGTATTTAGTGACGTTTAAATACCATTTAAACAATACTTGTTTCGATGGAATCCACTTTTAGCATAAAACAGCAACGTTAGGCGTACTGATCATTTCTGCTGCACATTCATCAGTTAAGCCATCGTTAAACTTTTGTGAGAACACTTCCTCTTAAAATCACAAGTGAACACAATGAAAAGAAAGAAAAGATCCTATGACTCCCTCTTAAATACCTATTATGTTTACCTTACTGACCCTTTCTTGGCAGCTTCAACGGCAAGCACGTGTATAAAGTTGCTGAGAGCAATGCTTGTGCACTTCTGTCTAGCCAAACGTTTTGGTGAGTCGTGGTTACAGTTTTGCATAGCACAGCACTCCTCTCAGCTCAGCGCGGAGCGGAGTCAAGAACCTTGACGCTCAGCCTGTCTCTATTGAACACACACGGCCATGTACACATGCAGAAGAGCACAGTCAGCGTGGCCCTCCACACCACACAAATCATGCTGCTCGTCTGGTCCGTACTAGTGCAACAAGTAGAGAGTAGCAATGAAGGCTAACTGTTTGTACACTTGTCATGGTCAATGGTCATTCTCCCTTCCCTATTCTGGGAGTATAACATTAGAATAGTGTCTGGATAATATTTTAAAAAAATGCCATTTATACAATATTAAAGTGGATACAAACGCTTGAGGATTTTGATTGGAATTTTGGAAGACATCATGAACCATGTAGAATGCATCAATGATTTGATCATTAAAAGTATCATATTACATCCTATATTATGCTATAGATATACATTATACAATGTCAGGATAGTAACTGATCAAATTGATGATGTACTTCGTTACACTCTACACTTTCAGATTACAATAACGTTGAACTGAAGTTATATTGGTTTAGTTTTGGAAAACACATGAAATCAAAATATTGTCCTAGAAAATGATGATATTTAGTAATGATATTGTAACGGTTGTGGCCAGCTCTGGAGTGGCAGTCCTCAGCAGCAGACACTAGACATTGCAGTAACCTACACAAAATTGAGAACCAGGAGACAATAATCTGACGGAGCCCGACGGGGAGCCAGGGTGTGAGCAGAGAGAGGACTGTGTCAATGAGCCTTCCTCAAACCACCACATCAACCCTTTACATGACACGCTCAATGCTTTTACAAAGTGATGAACGGTGAATTTCAACCCTCGCCTGTATTATAATGTCTCTTAAAACAATGCATTTATTCCTCTGTCCATCAAACCAAAAGTTGACTATTTTGAAGAGAATTAGGACTTAGAGAATTAGATGAGGTGTCTTTGTTTTCGAATTGGAGCAGAATGCAAAGAAGAGGCAACACGGCAAGCAAGGGTCTGTCTGCATGTGAGTTTAATTATGATATTTTGGATACAAAGCAATTTTACAAACACAAAGATGACAGAAGATGGTGAAGTAACAGAGATGGAGTCGTGGTGCTTCTCCTTCCTCTCCACACCACCCCAAGCTGGAGGCCCCCCCCTGCTGCCACATGCCTCCACCGGCCCTCATGCAGCCCCATATGTTCACCTCCTGTTTACATAGACTCTAAGTCATGACGTATGGCTCATGTCTTGTAGCCCACTGAGGAAACCATATTTCGTTAGCCCTCCTCACCCCCCATCATCTATCCACCCACACCCATCCACCCACCCACATGCAGACACACACACACACACACACACACACACACACACACCCACAGCACGCACACACACACACACACACACACACTTTGAATGTGGTTTAGTTATTACAACAGGATTCCACCATATGCACACACACATCTGCAAGCATGCGCGCACACACACACACACACACACACGCACACACACACACACACACACACACACACACACACACACAAACACACATTAACACACATTAACACACATGAACACACGCACACACGCCAGTGAGCATAATGCCCTCAACAATTAACAATGCTGTTGTTGCTCCTCTTTAACATTCTGCCCACAGTTGAGAGGGCTCCACAGTTCAACATGAGCAATGGGCTGGCTGGCTGGGGGTAGGGCCTATTCACTGCAGCAATTGTGTTAGGATATGATCCAGTCAAGATTTTTAACGTTTTTCTCTCTGTCTAAGTTATTATTGGTCTACGGGGAAATGTAGTCTTTGATGTGGTGTGTTTGTCGTAGACTCTATATATAATCCACCCATTATATATATAATATAATGGGTGTTCAGCGCATTTATTGTATACCTACCCACATAAAAAATGTGATTATCTGAAATAATCCATGTGTTTTCCTTTTTCCTCATGCCTCTTCCATTGTAGCATATCCAACAGTTCTTATAATACTTCCATGATCCAACGCTGATGACCACCCGACGGTTCATCCCTATGACCTAACGAGGCCCCCTGCAGGTGTAAACTAGCAGCGCTCGTCGAGCGCTCCTCAAAAATGGCGCCTCCGTTTACACCTCGCCATGACGGCTCACTGCTTTAGTGCTTTATCTAACCTACCACAAGGAAACTAACTAAGCCCGTGTTAAAAATATGGCACTCGAGGACGCTATACTGGTAATTAACAGGTAGCCTATGTTTCCTTCTTTGCGTTTTGTATTTTGTATTGTAGGCCTATTGTATTGTAACCGTATGTCACACAAGAACACTGTTTGTTGTTGATAATAACAACATAATGTACACAACGCCATTAATCTCCCCATGGTAAGTTCGGATACTCATCAGCATTACCCTATCCAGTGTTTAAAACGATAGGCCCACCTGTTGTGTACGTGTCCATTCATTATCTTTCTAATGCCACAGGGCCTACATTTCGTCGCTTATCCTATTGCGCCACTCCGCGGATTCATCCAGTTTCTCACCGACTCTCCTTGCCTCCGTATTTAGGCTATATCTCACCTGTATCTGTACTGTGTGTGTGTGTGTGTGTGTGTGTGTGTGTGTGTGTGTGTGTGTGTGTGTGTGTGTGTGTGTGTGTGTAATTAAATACTGATATATTGTGAGAATGTTTACACCTGTTTTATTTGTTTTAGGAGTAATATGGATTTGGGTGAAATAATGAACTAAAGTCATTCAGGGGCTTACTCCATCATCTTGGCCATTACTGAAAAAAAGTATAACATTAAATCTTAAAAAAAGTAATAATGACAATTTAGTGCTTACATGTTTTGTTTTACACCGTGTACACCTGCTTATTGTAAAGCCGTTGTCCAAGCGTGAAATAGGCCTATGTTCTCCATTGGCAGGAAAACGGTCGTCAACAATGACTGTGGACCTCTGCTGCCATCTTGTGGTGAGTTGGCGTTACTGTTTCCAACAATGATCGCAGTGTTCTGGTCTCTCCCTCCCTCTCTCTCTCTCTCTCTCTCTTTAATATCTACATTGTGTCAGCTATGCGAATCTAATCTGGATCTCTTTAAGGCAATAAAACTAGATTGCTTCCTTTAAATGAAAGCGCCGCTTATTATAGCTTTGAAATCCTCGTTTATTTGGAGATGTACATGATAGAAAGTGATTCATGTCGGGGTTCAAATGGGCAAGATGACGGTGATCCATGGTGTCCCGAGTGCACATTTCCTGACGCCTATTGTATTCCAGAGTGGGCCGTGTAATAGTGTTCGCTACGCAGGTTGGACTTTGCATGGTTTTTGGGTTTATTTTGACAACCTTGACATTGCTCTGTATATGGAGTCGTAGGCCAATAGTGTTGATTAATATACCCGCACACTAAAGTAAGCCTATATGAAGTAGCCTCACCAGAGTTTGACTCATTTTAGGGCTACTAACCTAATATAATATGATAAAATAACTTTACTTTTAAATGACTTTTTTGTGAATTTGAGGATCAATAGCGTTCAATTGCCTTTCTGCTTCAAACAAATACAAATAAACCAAAAACAATCCGATACATAGAAAGCGCAATGTTCTTAATTCCCCACACCGTTATTTTAAGGTCACGTCCCTTTTCAACTTAACCCTTTTAAACGTTGATTGTTAAAATGTTAAAAGTGTACTTAAAAAAACACCAAAACCACTGTACCAGTATTTGTCAGAGGCTGCATAAAGGACGATAAAAAAAAAGTCGAATTCCAGTGTGAACTGGTGGGATGAACGCACAGATATTTCGTGTCACTTTTCCCCTCCCGAGTGGCTTATTTTAGAAATGGGAAGAGCAATATCACTTGTGCGTAAAGCAAACAAGGAAGAACACTGTCTGGCATTTAGAGTTTGGAAATAGTTTTGCGCAATGGCGCTTCACTCCTTGCGACAGACAATAATCACCCTTTCAGTGAGGCGAGTTGAGGGGATAGAGGGAAAAAGGGCTAAATGGGAAGGCTGTTGTTACCACAGCTCTATCAAGGAAGAAGGACTGCCTGTTATCTGTGAATAGCGGTTCTCTTTACCAGAATAGTTATAGCACGAATTTTTAATTCGTTTTTCTTTGAGAGACAACAATGCTTTATTTGAAAGCTGGACACAATTTAGGGCTTGTAAGAGATGCTTTTCTACTTGCCCGAGCCCAGCTGTCCATACGGAATACAACGTGTGCACCACCGGTCACAATGGCACCAACTGACAGGCACGACAAAAACAACCCTACGGAATATATGTCCCTGACTCGGGATGCGCTGGCCGAGATAAAGGGACTGAATGGCTTCCAGACACGGCGTTGGTCTGAACAGACTACTTCGTTGCAACTCTTGCTCCTCGTTAATATGCACGCCTCTAACATGTAGGAAAAGTACTCATCGGCCTTTGTGTTTTTGTGTGGTGCACTGTATTATGCAATGATAGACACAACTGTCCCGACCGTACGCGCGCAGGGCCAAAGGACGCGCAGGAACCACCGCGGCCTTTGTCTCAGTCTTTGATATTATTTGTGGGTTTTGTGTTCATAATATTGTCCTCTTTTTGATATTGCAGTTGTTTATTTTCTTCTTCTTTGCTTCTTTGCTTTTTATCGGCACCCTATGTCAGTGTAGACATTCCTCCTTTTTACCATTGATTTTCAGGATTGTTAAATCATTTAACTGCTTTAAATGTATGTCTTTAAATATATCGCAATCAAATTAGATCGGTGGGCTAATTTGTTATATTCGATATGATGAAAAATCCAAATTGTGAAAATATATGAGTAAATGGGGTCACACCATTAGTCAAAGCAGCTATCTTTCTGTGAGGAACAAAACGAATCCCTGTATCCCACGAAAGCAGTAGCCCCTTGAGAGACCATTCTGTAAATAATTAGCACATTTGGTCGATTTGGTTGTTTGTTCAGTAATGATAGGGGCGACACTAACATCTGTTGTGAGATTTCAGCGGTAAGGCAAACAAAATGCAAAGATGTTGGACAGGTTATCATATTTACTCAAGATATTGGACATGCCTGATAATCCGCAGGGCTCTGTGTGAATCACTGGGGACCAATCTGTCATCGGTTTCACTTATTCTCAAAACTCTGGCATAAAGGACCATTTGTTTATAACGTGCTATTTTGAGTCACACTGATTACTTTTTTTCCTCCAATAGAGCTACGCGCATATATGTCTCCATATATGAGCAAATTTAGGAGCACATTTTAATTTTAATTCTAATTCACACGTGCTCTACTTTATGGCTTGACGTAATTCCACACACACACACACACACACACACACACACACATATATATATATATATATATATATATATATATATATATATAACTAGGCCTACAAACGAAACTGATACATATACAAATATGTGGATCGGTAAAATGGTTGATATAAGATTATATAAGAAGCACTTCACTTCTGGCATACGAAAACTGTTTGGATTCTGAGACAAACGGGGGGAGCTTTTGGATGCAAAGGCTGCTTATCTGAAGTCTTTTTCTATTAAGTGAGTGGATTTTAGTCCTATTTCACATGTGACTTCGGCGTCTTTACTTAGCGAGGTGGTTCCAATTGAGAACATTTCTGCGGATTAAATTTGGCCCGAAAGAAAGGATTCAAGTGCGCAAAGAGATTGACTCACATATAGCCGACCTCCGCTCTGCCCCACTTCAGCAACACGTAGTAGAGCGAACCTATAGGCCTAGTGCCTGTAGTAGGGCCAATAGTGGCCCTTGGCATTAACGCAGTCTTTTTGAAAGCTATCTCACTCCAATATGACACGTAAAACAAGTCGTTATTTCTGAAACACATCTTTTTATTAAAATCCTTATAAAATTGGATATTTACCCTTCAACGCGACCGAGCTGATGTTCACATTGTCCGATGGAATCTGATACTTTCGCCTCAAAATTACTTTTTTCATGTAAGGTTGGAAATATGTATATCCCCAGCTAAACGCTCCTGAATCGTCTCTATGGGTTTGCAAACATTTGCCACAAAATATTTACAGAAAATAAAAACAAATGAAAAAGCTAAAAGTTGCCAATGTTTATTCATGGCCATAAATAGTTTCGGTCCATAAAAGAAGCAAGAAATTAAAATTTCTATAATTATAAAGTGGTTTGTACGTGCTGATAACACGGAGGACAAAAAGAAAACATTTCTACAACACACAACATACTTTACAAAAATTCACAAGAGCATTGACATTCTTAAATCTAGGGAGAGGCTGGACCCGGTTCTCATAACGAAAACATGTAAACACGGCGCACACGTTAGCCCCGAATATAACGGTGTATGGGTCAAGCTGGAAAAAACGAAAGTCTTTTTTACTTTGTGTTGAACTCCCTATCGTGCTCTCAAAAGGCAAGAACGCCAGTCTCTAATCTTTCACCAAGTCCACTGTTGCGTTTGCACCAAGTGATGTGCGGGGAATTGTGGCGTGGTGGCGGCACTGTACTGGGCATTATATTGCATGTGTTGAAGTGACTGCGCACTATACGCCGAGAAGGGGATCCCAGCCTGAAAAGTGGCCGCCAAGTCCTGAGCTTTAAGAGTATGACAAGGCTTCCCATCCCTGACTAAGACAGGCACGGCCACCCGCCTAGGTGAGGGGAGATGGGTCACTTCCATACCTTTTTCGGCGCGGGCTCTCTTCATTTTGTACCGATGATTCTGGAACCAAATTTTCACTTGAGTCGGTGTCAGGCGAATCAAGCTCGCGAGGTGCTCCCTCTCCGGGGCGGATAGGTACCTCTGTTGTCTAAAACGGCGCTCAAGTTCGTATGTCTGGGCCTTGGAAAACAAAACCCTTCTCTTGCGCTTCTTCCCAGAGTCGCTGCCGTTGCTTGAAGTTTCCTTGTCGTTGTCCGGCGACTCGTCCGCGGACGGCTCCGGGGACTTGGCGGAGTCTTGGGAGCCGGCAGACAGACCGTGCACTGCGCAAAGGAGAAACACTATCAAGATGTTGATATAATACAAAGTTTAGCGGGTTGTCGTTGAATCACAAAACACACAATGTAATGATACTGCGTTTTAAATTGATATTGTGGCGCGATTGCTGTTAAAACGGACACATTGTCGCGTTATAACTCCCATGTGCTACTTTATATCTCGAGAGTACAAAATGGTCCTTTATCCCAAATCTCCACAAGGAGGGAGATTCACTGAAGCATTAAAATGTGCATTGTCCCCTTGAAAACCCCTCCGAATCTCAGGCTTCTGGCTCGTGGTTTGCAGAAACGCATAGCCTACGTTATTCTGTGATGCTCTATCGATAACAAGTTAAAATACGCAGTATATATGTCTACACGTTACATGCAATTGTTGAGCGTTAACACCTCAAGACAAGCGCAGCTGTGTGTGCGGTGTATGGGGATGAATGCTACACATTATCCAAGGACACCATTACGCCTTGATGAGGAGGGAAGGGTGCTTACATTCCATCTCTTATTGCAACAGTATATCTCTAAACATGGTGTAGCAGACTGTAATGGCATATTGCAGTTGAATGCGCACTTTTACATGAAGATGCAGGTTTAGCCATTACTTACATGAATATTGAATACTGTCCGTAGTGGCAAGCCATCGCGTGTAAGGATTGTCACTACTGTCATAAAAAGGGGTCTTTAAAGGTAGATTCTGGACGCTTTCTAGCGGACTTTGCACCAAAACTCCAATGTTTTTCGTCGTGGACGCTGTCTCTGATCCCTCCGTGTCTTCCTCCGCTCCGGTGATAGATCCTTCTTCATCATTCGTGTCAGGGAGATCCAAAATGTCCTTTACAGAAAAGCCCGTCTTTGTGTTGGTCAACGACATATTCTGGGGAAATAAATGCAAGAAAAGTTGCTGCACCAGTTTCACAACAATCCGATGTTTTTTTCTTTCTTTTCTTTTTTTTAAATAGACAACAAAAGCGATGTTTCTGAAAATAGGATCACTCTTGTCACGGTCTGCGTTGAACTACAGTCAAACCCAATCACGAGCCACCGTCGATAACCATTGCCTAACCAAGTAGCAGTGGATTCTGTTCTGTAAGTCCAGGAAGAATGCCAAAGTGGCAGAAGTGCTATATCTGGCTCATGGATACTGTGCTACTGCTGGGTGCTAGAGGGAAATAAGCCATTACCGGTCCGATCAGTCCATATAAGGTTGGTCTCAACACATGAACCTGCAGTGAAAAAGCATTAAAAACGCAAAAGGTTGGCCACGTGTGGGCGGGTCTTAGGAGTCAAGTGGATGAAGACAGTGTTTGCAGATGTGAAATTGTGGGTTTTGGGGAGATCCGAGCCTCTACCATTGGTGCTTCAGAACATGATGAGTGGTATAACGTGTCAATTAATTACAAAGATGGGGAGGGCCTTTTTTACACCCTATTTACATACAAAGAACCTCCAAGTAGCTTTATACTCAGACTACTTAAAAGGCCGTTTTAACAAATTGCTGACGCAAAAGCCTCCACGTTTTACTCTACAATGTGTATTGAATTTTAACCAATATGTTGGAAACTGCATTTTAGGGTTGGGGTGCAGAGTGTCCGTGGTTCTTTTTCGATGGAGGAGCTATTGTTGTCATATTCTTGGCTAATTTATGTAAACCTTTTGTGTCAATATTTTTGCCAAGGCTTAACCACAAGCAGCTCTGTTGAAATTGAAGCAGTGTGCTGTTTGTATGAAAACGCTGAACAAGTATTTAAGACAGAAGGACTAACCAAATGTAATGGGGATGATGATCATGATGGATGATGAAACAGGTAAACGAATAACACATATGACAACCCACCAAAACCAATATTCATCGTTAATGTAATCATTATGACTAATTCATCGATACAAAAGAATATGAAGCAATTGGTTTGTTTAATTTAATTGGCTGTAATATTTTATTTATATATGGTATATATAAAATATATAATATAAATATATATATAAAAAAAATGCCGTTATGTGCTGCTGCTTTGCAAAAATACGCGTAATAATATCACATAATAACTATGACATGACAATCAATATTTATGAATAATAACAATATTAATAATAATAATAATAATAATAATAATAGATAATCCTAGGCCTAATAATAAGAATAAGAATAATAAGAGAGGCCTATCTCTAATATTTGGTTTATTTGCCAAAATGTAGGTTAGTGGAGACATGTTTTACATTTATAAAATAAACATATTTTTAAATTAAAAGTTTGTATTTCTTATTTTTAGTAAAACATATAAGAGTCTACTGATATCTGTTTTCAGTCATGGAGGGTACTCTTTTAAAATTCCAGTATCATTGTGGACTACTTTATTTTGCC